>SNQJ01S0019959.1:63842-75950 GCA_010110895.2 Picea sitchensis
TAGCCAATGAGATAATCATATCTACAACAATAGTTGAGGCTTGGTCTATAGTAGAATATGATGGATGGTCAAGACGAAGTGGTTGGTCAACTCTTTGATGAGAAACAATTGGTGGAGGAATATGTAATACTTACTCCTCTAGGTGAGGTGGAGGAGGAGGAGGAGAAGGAGGAAGAAATATAGGTGCTTCATGCTCATGATATGGGTCAGGTGAAGGAGGAGGAGGAGGATGTGGAGAAGGAACATGTGAACCCTCATCAATCAATGGGTTAATAGATGAATGAGTACTAGAGGAAGAATTTGTATCATTGACATCCCTCCTCACTTCTAGTAGCCTAGTACCTTCAACGATATGACACATAAGAGGCATTATATCGCATGGAATCTCCCTCCAAATCTCCAAGAGCATAGGATCTACCCTGATGTCTCGAATCAACACATGACAAACTCCCACCTCAACCAAAAGTGCACATAGTTGGTCTCCCAACTCCAACCTGAATCTAGTATTTGGCCCATGGTGCATGTCATTGGGTATCTCCACTCGAGGACCCTGACCCTATATGGCCTCAGGCATCATCTCCTCATAAACATCTATTGGGGGGGAGGCATGTCCCCAATGAATGTGCCAATATCTAAAAAATATATAGTACACAACAATAATTACATAGTTTCATTGAACAATTTAATAAAACAAATTAAAGAACATGTTAGAATTGATTTTATTATAATTAAGTAAGACAATAAAATGAAACTAGATTAATTTAAACAAAACACTAATATTACCTCTAGCATCTAATGGCTCATTCGATGTGAAGAATATGCTCGAAAATATCTGCCAATACAAGCCCGCGTAAGGACCCAACACCATCACAAATATATTATCGGCCTCACTGGCTAGTATCCCCAATGCGTCAGTGGAAACCTTGGTCGAAAACTCCGGCTGGCCCCTCGTGGGCATCATCTCGCCCCGCATGTGCATCCGCACCTGATTCATGAAACTATAAGGATGAAGGATGAAGGTAGGCCTCATCTCCATAAGCCTCTCAAAAAATAAACAAAACAACTCTGAAGCAAACGGGAAGTTCTCCCTCCCATCTATCATAGCACGACATCTATCTTGAGATATACAAAATTGTCATAAAAAAATGGTATACCATCTCATACATCATGTCCTCTGTATCAAATAATCAACATAATATAAAAGAGGAAAATGAATGTGCTTCCCATCACTGATATAGTGTGCAATGGTCATCACTAACAGTGAGAGGATCCTAACCTCTTCTGCACCGAAATAAGTGATCTGTAGTTGTCCAACAAACATCTAAAAATCAATTGAGGAAAGTACATCAACCCCAATATATCTTTCCCACCATTTGGAAAAATTCGAAATCCACGCATTGACCAACAAATGGAAGGAAGAAAAACAAGGGAAGTATTGACGACATGAAGCTTCATAGAGGAAAAAGTTGCATCGGTGGTTGAGAGCTCTACAACACTAAAAATGGTAAAAATGAATTTTTACCACCAATAATTTTCTTTTATTTAACCCTATTATGGTGCACTCGATCGTTAGATGCACCAATGTGTCCATTGTTACCTAGCGCACCGATGAATATTTTTTTTTAAATAACCATGTCAAAGTGTGTTATTTTTTAGAGCAACTGGGCACCCCAATGCGTGAGTATTTAAGGAGAGTACCGCAATTTTTTTGAAATGACCCTATTATGATGCACCATTTTTTAGAGAATTTGTGCGTCAATATTTGTATAGCACACTAGAGTATATTTTTTTGAAATAACCTAGTGCACCAATGTTTAGAGCACTGATGCATCATATTTAAGGAGCGCACCAGATTATATTTTTTTTGAAATAAACCTACAACGGTGCACCATGTGTTAGAGCATAGGTGCGTCAATATTTAAGTAACGCACCGATGCAAATTTTTTTAAATAACCCTACCACGGTGCACCATGTGTTAGAGCACCGGTGCGTCAATATTATTAAATGCACCGGTGTGCTCTATATTTATAAAAGCACCATCAAAAAAATTTCGCTAAAACCTCTAGTTGTTAGCCTCTACTAGTGTCGTCCACTATAAATGGATTTTTGGGCTCTTTTTATAGGGGATTCCAAAAAAAAAATTGCTAGAGGGTCTTTTCCTTGTAGTGAAAGTTGAGGAATTTGACAACAATCTTGCAGTTTGAGCAACCATTCTCTGTACCTTCAAAGAAAATTTGGTCATGGCTTAGAATCACATGAAGCAACAAGAAAATACCTCAATTTGTTAAAGGGGACTGGATGTTTCTTCATTTGCAACCTTATAAGAAGACTTCCCTCAAAGATAAAGACTGTCAGAAACTTGCTCCCAAATTTTATGGTCCTTATAAAATTCTCAAGTGAGTGGGGCCCATAGCCTATCAATTATCTCTACCTAGTCATTCTAAGATCCATCATGTTTTTCGTGTCTCATGCTTAAAGAAAGTGATTGTAACTAAGTGCCAAATTGTTATGGAAATATTCCCTTGCAGAAAGGTGAACTTTCCCTTGGATTACATACCCCTCTACCCAGACAAAAAATAACATTTTGACAATACCATTCCTATAGATTCATTTTATCCATCGAAAAAGAGAGAAGGAGGGGAAGTAAGATGCTCCAATTTGCAAGCTCCAAACAATACCTCCAATGGACAACAAGAAACAAATGACTATTCTCCTACTCTAATGGACTAGATAAAATCAATCGATCTATGAAGATTAATATAAGAATAGACAAGAACATGTAAACACATACTTGAAGGAAATAGGCCAAGTATATTAATGATAACTCCAAAAGGAAACTTACAATATTTAGATGATGTTGCAGCAGCCTCTCCAAGTCCTTCTCATCCATCCCTTACTTGAAAGATCCACAATCAAAATAACAATGCTTTGTTGATTTTATCCTCCTTGTTCACCATGGTAATGCCTCTATTTATAAGATTTGAGAGGTTCAAATACCTTGGGTATATTTGGAATTAGTTTAGGATATTACTCCAATAGTTGTAATATATCCCTTAGATGCAACCATGGAGTTAGATTTGAGCCAAACCAACTTGATCCATCTATAGTTGTCTTTAGAAGAAAAAGAGATTTCTTTGAATATTTTCTCAACGAACTCAATGCTCCTTTAGAATGGGCAATAGAGCACTACAACACTCCCCCTGAGATGGAAAAATATCCCTAGCTCTCCCTATGTATGAGAAAGAGAGCATTGATCTTCCCAAAAGTTTCCAAGATGAGAAATTCCGATAGAAAAACATTTTTTATAACTGTGAGATGATGGGGGTTCTTCTTCTAACATGTTTTAGGGTTTGTAGAAATTTTTTTCACGGTGTCCTTCATGATTTGATACTTACAAAAATAGAATGTGACACTTACGACACATGCGAAAAAAGTGCGACACTTACAAAACTTACAACAATGAAAATGTGACACTGTCAAAGTGAGGAATTTTTATGTGTAATAGATTTCCCCCCAAAGTCTGAAGTCAGAAGTTGAACATTGATGGAAAAAACACTTTGTAGATTCTTCGAAGGAAGGGTATGGAGTTGGGGATCCTGGTAGAAGCTGTAGACAACCACCAAACAATGTTAATATGTGTTCCATTCCCGAGGTAGGCATACCTATGCTCATGATACAAATGACTCAAAGTATGGATGCCAATAAATATGCTGCAGATCCATGGTTATATTGATTAAGGGTATGGCCACCAAAGATACAATGTGGATCCATAACTATATGAAATTAATTGATCTTATCCATGAAAAATACATAGTGGAGCTACGAGATGATAAATAATAGCCACAGAACAATACAATGTGGATCTATGTGATATCATATGTATCAGGATGTTCAAATGATCTCCTTCACAGCCTAGGAAAAATAGATAACATAGTGAATGTTTAACTCAAGGTCTTTGTCCCAATCCCAATGTAGTACAAATTTATCCATATAAATATATGCTTTGATGTTGAAAATGGTAAAAACCACTTGATTAGCGGTCATTGAGGTATACCGTTAACAAGTGCGAGATAAATCACCATTGATGTCGATGATTTTCAAGGTAATTTTAGAGTACAGTCCAACGAATGCGAAAAATGAGTTGAAGTCGAACATTCATGAAATTATCCATTTAGGAGTCATAAGAAAGTGATAAGATATAGTAGATCAAGAAGGACTGACACCTGTATGGAAACTGGTGACTTTATGGATGGTTGAGTTTTGAGGCAGAAACTTCCCTTGAACACTGAGGCAGGATGTGAGACTTGGCAGCATAAACTCAGAGTGGACCAAAACATAATGCATCGAGTGATGAGGCATTGTTTGGATGGGTCAAAGTAGTATAAACACTCATAGGATTGACTCAATGTCGTGTTTTAAATTCTTATCCAAGTGTTCAATGTGGAGGTTTAAATAGGTGCCATGTTCAAGGGTGACTATAAAAGCTACTTAAAAAGTTTTCAAAAAATTTGACCCACTTCCTTCAATTTTCCCCCCCATCCAGATAGATAAGTACCTAATTTTTATTTAACGAGCTCGAGGAGGATAACACATGTTCGATACAACTCACCTTTGATAAGTTCATATTCCTTTATTTAACGAACTAGAAGAATTAAGGGTTCATCCCTAGATGGGCCCTTCAATGTGTAATATTTGCAATTCCATAGATGGAAAACTCGATTTGTTTTGTTATTTAGGAAGTTTGAAAATAACTTAAAGAAAACTCTGGATTTGTCATTTTTCATAATTAGTCTCACGAGGTCGAAAAAGAGATAAATTATCACTCGAAACACACCCTTTCAAACCTTTTAACGAGTGTGAAAAGAAGTAAGATCACTCGACAATCGTTTCATGCTTAGAGAGTCTGAAAAGAGCTCAAAGGAAACTCTAGGGGGTTCATTTGTTTGTATATCCTTTACGAGTCTGAAAAAGTGATAAAATTATACTTGGTCACATTCTCATGTATTTATGAGCACGAGAAATAACAAAGACTAAGCTCATTGGTGTTACAATGTCATCAAAGAATCTATGTTGAAATTCATGCATAATCAAGTTGTTCTGAGCAAAAGAGATTAGCAGCTTGTTTTAAAAATGACAAATACTCAAAAAATAAACTTCATAAAATGTGAAAGGAGGAAAAAATGACAGAATTTGGGCATATTAAGAATCAAATTAGGGGAAAAAGTCATTTTCACTTTTTGTTTTACTATTCTCCTTTTCCCTTTGAGTTTTTTCCTCTTTTGGAGTGTTTTTGGGCATTGATTGCGAGATTTGTGAGCGACCATTTATGAATCTATCTAGACCAGGTTGGTTATCTTCTCTTTCTCATTCATTTATATGTCTTTTTATTGAATTTCAACCTTTAATTTATGTGCTTGGGCTCCTTGGGAAGCCCTAGAGCGTCGAACTAGATCAACACTTGATAAAGTAATCGAGGGCAGCGTCGATCGATATTTCAACACCCTAGTATGTGCGTTTAAGGAGTGATAACACTCTTTTCTTTACTTCTAAGGAGAGCTAGGCGTAGAAATGAAAATTTGTCTTGATTTTAAGGCTAGAAAAGGGAAATTGTTTCTTTGAAAACTTAGCTATTGATGGTTAATTCATGAATTTGCAAGTTTTCACATAGTTAATCATGATTGAATGGAAAGAACACGAACATGAATTTGTTGACATAGATTCCTTACAAGACCCTCAAGCGAGGGAAGCCTTACGAAATTGTGGCTTGCTAAAGTACTTCAAACTCCAAAATATGAGGAAAGAAACTCTTTTACTCGAATATTTGTTCCAGTTATGGTATAATGACAAGAAAGAAGTCTAAATAGGACCACACATGCTTTAGATTGACATGCATGATGTATATTTCCTGACAGGGCTCTCAAGGAGAGGATCCCCTATTCTCTTGTTAGGACATCGGTCCACTCCACGACCGAGAGAGGCATATGTTTCCTAATACTACATACCAAGGTCACGCTTGGTAGGAGGGAGGATTGTCATAAAAGAAGTGATGGATTTATCTGTTTGATCCATATTTTTTTCTATCGCAAAATTGGTAGGAAGTACTAGTGCCCATCTAGCTTCCAAGTCTCAGATATATTATACCATTCAGTGCTTGGAGCCTAGGCTATTCAACTAGAGTGGAGGGTTTTTAAGGAAAATTAAGGAGAATATCTCCAAATGTCGAATGGGAAGGAAGAAATATTTTGGGTATGGATCCCTCTTACTTTCATTTTTCCTAGAGCGAGTTCCATAGATGAAACCGCAGGTTGCATTGATAGAATGCCCTGCAACTGAGCTCTGTATGGAGTGGTGGACTAGTATTTCCCCTAGGTTGGGGAATGAACCCTCGACTTTTCGATTTACTGATGACTTCTTTGCAAGGTGGAAGAGGAAGCTTATGGTGATTGAGTATTTTTCATATGTTGGGGTGGAATTCATAGGTAGTGCAGATTTAGTGCTTCCCGAGGGTACACAGTGGAATGTACTAGGTACAAAATATCATAAAATTGTAACAATATTTTTGTTTTTTATATGTTTTTGGTTGTACGACAAGGGATATAAGTTATTTTGTTTTCGTCATGAAGACAGAGGTGTGTCATGTCTGGAAGATATTTCATCACTACGATGTCGTGGAGATGCTCAGGCAACGACAGAGCATGACATCGGAGTAGGAGGACTCTGAGAGGTGGAGAGGAACTCTGTGGTTTGACCATGGTAATTCCTTCCATGAGGATGCGATATGTACCCATAAACATTTAGAGAGATATAGTCGAGGTCCCTGAAGGTCTCATTCATTTTCTACGATGAGTGGCAAGGGAAGTATTGTGCTATGTTGAGCACAATGTGGTGCAGAGAGACGAGTAGATCCTCTAGACACTTTTAGTGTTTTATGATGTTTTTATGGGCATAAAGGCCCATGCTTTTCCCTTATATGTTATTTTTGGATGATGTATTTTGACAAAAAAAATTCTATCAAGCTTATATGCAACGAGTTTTGTGGTGGCTTCTTATATTGTATTTTTTTGTTTTATGTGATGTTTTTATTTATACGCTTTATGTACCAAATGTTTATCTGTTCACAATGTACATCTAAAATATAATTTTCTAATGAATCCATAATCATGTTGATTTCTCTTGATATATTTCTATATTCTATAAATTCAAAAGATCGTTCAATATGATGAACCCTTAGGTGGAGGCGTAGAAAAAAAGGATTATGGACAACATACTCATGGTTTAGTTGATGGACCACAAGTTAAGAATCACGGTTGATAATCAATTGAGGCATACCTAGAGAAGAGAATTCAATTAAAATTTTGATGACGACATGATATTATGCAACCCTATTGGTCATAGATCCGAGGAAAATTCTTGTTGAAATCACTAACTAGCTAGAGTGGTAAATGACCCAAGTTGCAAAAGTGATATTCTAGGTATATCGACAAGTGCCATCCGTAAAACCAAAATAGATGGGAAAGGATGATGTGATTTTCACATTGAATTACAAATAAAAGTATAAGCAGCTGGGGAAAAACTCATGCACGCAAAAGTAAAGACACACCTTATAAAAATCATATAGTACAATAATGTGCAAGGAACACATGCGATATATTGTATGCATAATACATTTTGAGGTAAATCCCATTTTAGGGCTCACCAAGAGATAATCCATCCTAATCCTCTAACTCATAGGCACCTCTGTGTAACATGCATTTTATGATGTATGGCCCATGCCACATGGGTTCTAACTTTCCTGCCCCAAGTTTTTCATGATCTTGATCATAGACCAAGACCATATCTCCTTCTGCAAAAATATGAGATTAGATGGACTTATCATATTGAGTTTTGATGTGTTTCTTATATGTCTGATTCATGAGAGAAGCATCTCAAAAAGTTTCATCGATCTTGGTTAGATATAAAATCATTCCTCTTCATCATAAGTATGGAGTAGGATTTCTATGGTAAGTTTCAAAGAGGGAATCTGACATTCGATCAGTAATAAAGCTTCTATCCCATATACCAACTGGAATGGTGTAAATCTAGTGGAGGTTTTAACTGAAGTTCGATAATCCCAGAGTGCGGAGAAGAGTTGAAAATGCCAAGATGTTTTGTTCAATCTCACCGTTGAATCATGGCTTTAAATGCTTTGTTGATGGCTTCAAATTGCCCATTTTCCTGAGGGTAGTAGGGGGATGAATTTTCATGGAGAAAACCTAACTTGGTGTGCAATTAACCCATCATCTAGTTCTAGAAATGGGATCCATGATCAGTTGCAATAGCTTGTGGGACACTGAATCAAGTGATGATGTCATTGAACATAAAAAGTGTTGCAATTCGTCCATCGTTAAGGAATGTAGGCATAACCTTATCCCATTTAGTGAAATAATCGACAACAATGATAATATAACCGTGCACTCGGCCGAGGTAGGCTTACATTGCATGAAATAAATACTCCATTTGGAAAAGAGGTCAATGGAGACAATGGGATGAAGTGGATTTGGGTGGGTACATTCTTTCTTCTGAAATATGTGAAAAGGTGGGAATTTTTTAACGGCCTGAATGCAATCTTTGAATATGGAAGGCCAAAAATAATCGGCATGTAAACATTTTTGGGCTGTAACCATCCCAGAAAGATGACCGCCACAAGCTCCAAAGTGATAGTAATTTAAAAGTTGTTCATCCTCTTCATGGGTTAAGTAACGTCGTAAGATAGTATCAATTGCACAGTGGTACAAGGTGTCACCAATTACAAGGTAGATCTTTGAATGGTTTCTAATGCGATGCCATTCGTCACATGAAATGCTAGGTTGAAAAAGTTGGGTTTAGAGATAGAGAAGAATGTCCCCATACCAAGTATTAAACGTACTAATGAGGAACATGGATTCATTGGGAAGGGAATCACTAGGTTCAATATTCTCATTAGTATGTGGAAGATCAAAAATTAATTCCGCAAAAACCAATGATTTCTTAGCTTTGGATTTGGCAAAATCCAGATCTAATTCTTGGAGAATGGCGATACATTTAGAATATTTTCCCCCAAGTACTTGACGAGTCAAGATGTGGTACATGGGGTTCGAGTCTTCAATGACCATGGTAGTGTGTAATAGAATATAGTGGAAAAACATTTGGATGGAAATAACTGATTCCAAATACAACTTTTTGACATGTGAATATCGAAGTTTAGGACTTGATAGTATCTTACTCCAATAGTAGATCACTTGCTCAGTGGCATCATCATCCTCTTGTACTAACACCATAACAATAGTGGAATTTGAGGTAGCCAAATAAAGGATGTAATCTTTCACATAATTTGATGGATGCAAAAGAGGTGTGTTCATTGAAGCATGCTTGAGATCATCAAATGAGCGTTGAGAAGTTGCATGCCAGATGGAAGGGGCATCTTTCTACTGCAATCTCATGATGCCTTTAATGATTTCGGCGTAATTGAAAATAAAATGAGGAAGAAAGTTTATCTTTCCTTGCAAAATTTTCAATTGGGTAAGGTTGTTGGGAGGAGGTAAAGAGAGAATGGATTTGACTTTTAAGGGTTCCACCCTAATCCCATATTTGGAAACTATAAAGCTGAGGAGTCTTCGTTATTCAAAAATGAAAATGCATTTATGGGGATTGAAACATATGTTGTAAAACTTGCATCGAAGAAAGATGGCTCGTAGGTGACCAAGATGGTCTTGTTGATGAGTCGAGTGAGTTGGTAAGTCATAGAGATAAGGTTCAAAAATATGTTTGATGTCATGGAACACATATGACATAGCCCACTGAAAACTAGCTCCAACGTTTTTAATACCAAAAGATAATTTTCGATAGGAGAAAATCCCCCATGGGAAGATGAAGGTTGTTTTGTGTTGATTAGCCGGTAAAATGTCGATCTGGTTATATCCAGAAAATCCATCCATGAAAGACAAAGTGATTCTTTTGGCACAATTATTGATCATTTGGCTGATAAAGGGTGTGGGGTAATTTTCCTTTGGACAAGCCGTATTAAGATCCTGATAATCGACACAAACAAAAATTTTCCCTTGTTTCTTGGTGACTGGAATGATGTTGGAAACCCATTCATTCAAAGGGACAGGATAAATAAAACCATATTTTAATAATTTTGTGACTTTTTCATTGATTTCCATGGTTTTTCTGGGATGAATCGAGTGAAGTTTTTGTCTCATGGGTTTAACTCTCGGGTAAGTTTTGATTTCATGTACAACAATCGATGGATCGATCCATAAAATTTATTCATAGCTCCAGATGAAGATGCCATGAAATTCATTAAATAAGGTGGTATAAGTTTCAACTTCTTTAGCTGAACAATTGGCACCTAGTTGTATGTTTTCTACAATACCTTCTTTAATGGATATGTCAACAGTCATCGTGTGAGAGATATTTCCCAAATTCCCTTCGGAGATGGTATACTGAGTGAGTATTGGATATTGGGGAGACTTGACGATATCGGTAGGAAATATAGAGGAAATATCTTTCTTGATCACATCCAAACTGGGAAGAAAGGATGAATGATGGTGGTTTTCATGCCATGGTGCCTCCTCGATACTAACCATTTCCATAATAGATTCATCTGATGGAAAAATATGTATGATGTAATTGAAAGTAGAGGATATGGAATCTAACCAGGATCGTAATGAATATGTAGTAGATTCCAACAGATGTTGGTATTTAAATGTAGGTGAGGTAGACTGAATGGCCTCGTATTCAGCCTCTACAGGACTAAGTGGCATAGTGCCACCTAGTGTATCGAACACTAAGGGACTAGGTACGATTTGATGATATGATTTGAGGGATTGATGTGCCATAGTCAAAATCATATTAACTATTACGATGTGTTACATGAGTGTAGGAAGAGGTGTAGGGAAGGTACCCATGAGCAGATAATCTTTCAAGAGGCCTACGTCAACACTTTCATAAGTAATTTTTGAGTCTCCCAGAGAAGGAATATTGTTGGTTGTTTGAGTGCGAGTGTCAAGGGTGCATTAATCTAACTGATCGATTGTCACAATTTTACCTTGATAAGGGAATTGGACACCTCAAAAAACAAATGAAGAGATGACATTTATAACATGGAACCAAATTCTCCCTAGCAACAATTTATAACAAGGGGAGCATAGACTACTTCAACTTCTACATAAATGGTTTTACCTCGTAATTGAACGGCTAAGGATTGTAATAATCCATGACGTCGAAAACCTATTCCATGAAATTCTCTTAACATGGTGGGAGATTGATTAAAACTAGGTGATTTAAGGCCTTTCCGGCAAGCCAAGGACATGACACATGTGGATGCCCCCTCTTCCAATATCATGCGATGAATATGTTTACTATGGAAAACGACATCGATTTGGAAAGAAAGTTAGTGAGAGAGTCGTGATTTAAAATTATCCAGGTTGAACATGATATTTTTGGATGACTCGAGATCTGTAGCTCTGATGGCTACCAAGAGAGTTCTATGTTGACTAGGGAAGTGTTGTAGAACTTCGAGATGTGACATAGTGCAAGGTGCTTGGGCCAAATCTTCAACAATGTTGTATTTTTTAGCAGCACAAGAATTAGGATTAAAGGGCGACTTTTGTATTGTTCTCTTTAGTGGATGCAGGATAGATTCGAAGCTTGATTTCTCAATCTGGAGCAGTCCATACAAAGGAGTAACTGAACTGGACTGTGGATATGGTGTAGTTCCAATAGTTTCTTTTTCCTTGTTGGGTTTACTTGGCGGTGTGTCATATGTCTGAGTAAGAGTGGTGAAATCTATCCCATTATACATGTAAATGTGTGCACTCGATAAAGCTTCCTTGTTAAGAGGATGATTTATGTTACTTCTTATTGGAAGTGCAAGATTTTATGCAACCAGTGACTGTTGTTGTGGAAAAGGATGTGTCAATAGAGCGAGTTGAGAATTTCCTTTAAAAAGTTTATCAACTTAGTCCTGATGGGGACAATCTCTTATGTAGTGATTTTCACCACAAATGAGACATGAAAATTTCATTTTTCGCTGCAATTGCTTCTTAGTAGTAGGTGGTTGCGATTGTGTTTTTGTATTTTTGATTT
>SNQJ01S0019960.1:0-20592 GCA_010110895.2 Picea sitchensis
CTTTGACTACTTTGACCTTTTGGGGCTTCTAGATGACATATGAGGGTCCTCCAACTTCGTAAGGCCATAACTCTCAAACCATGAGGAGTTATGTGACGTTCCACATACCATCAGAAATGGAATGACATGTACTATCCATATAGAATGGTATTATCTGGAAATATATCATAACTCATATTGTTATCCATCAAACAAACTTGGGTCCATTACCCAAACCTGGGGTCTCCAACTTCTCATGGTCATAACTCTCTAACCATAAGGAGTTATGTGACGTTCCACATACCACCATAAATGGAATGATAAGAATTATTCATCTAGGATAGTTTATTTGACAAATTCATTTTCTTCATCTCATTATTCCACAATTAAGCATGGGTTCTCTTACTCCGAAAAGCATCTTCCCGTGAGGGCTTTCACCATAAGGGGACCACTTTGGATTTCATCCATCTTTACTTCTTATCAATCATGACAAGACAATAATGATTCATCTTTACATCAAACAATCTTGGGTCCATTACCCAAACCTTTGTGCTATGGGGCTTTCTTCAAGGGTTGACATCAATGACAACTAACCTTAATCAACAACACCCTCATGCACCATCAGATTGGCATGCTCTATGATGCCTTCTCGAATGCACCAGCATCTCAGCGTTGCCTGGCCTATGCGAGGCCTTTTTTGATCTATCATAGGGACGACCCCTTCAACAACGCTCTGAACGACATGCCCCTAGGTGCAAATGTGTAATTTCTCTACTATGGTCACCTCGTACACTCTCATCTCAACTATTTGTACTACAATGATGCATTTTTACAGTTATGTCATCTTTTTTCATTTGATAGTATTTCTTAGATGCATAGCACAGTTCATCAAAAACTCGAATCCGCCACATGTTCTGGTTTCTGTTTGGCAGGGAAGATGGCGGATTTCTATTTTGAATAATGACATCACAATTTGCCACCTGTTCCGATTTCCACTAATTTGGTGGAACAGGTGGCAGACTGTTGCCATGTGGAATTTTTGTACTCTAAAAGCTAAGTAATAGGAAACTCCCTTTTTATTTACAAAAAAAAAAAATTAAGATGACCATAAATTTTCTGTAGTAGAAGTTGTAAGTCTTCTACTAAGTGGTTATTTAAGGAAAACCACAAACCATTGTCTAGTAGAAGTTGTAAGTCTTCTACTAAGTGGTGTTTTAAGGAAAACCGCAAACGAATCACGCATGCTTGTTATTGCTCAATTGATGGCACTTCGAAACTTGAAGCCTAACTGTAAATCATTGATGTTGTTCCCCCCTATCAGGGACAAGGTGAGAATACAATAATTTATCCACTGGAATATGAGTCAATACTCGATTACAAATTCTTCAGTATGACCGATATATCTTCTTGAATGTTGATGACCACTGCCAAGAATTCATCCACCCATAGTGGTTCTTTACTCTTGCAATTGTCTTGCACTTAGAACATATATTTGAAGGATGATTGTGCTTTCCACAATGCTCGCAAGAATGAAGATTGAAGCACTCATCTTCCATGTGGCCAAGTCGCTAACAATTTTGGCATATCAAAATCTTCTCTTGAACTAGGGAAGGTGAATGTGAACCTTTTTGTAGCAATCCAGCACTATGGAATTGGATTGGCTTGGTGTAATATGGAATATGCAAGGTGAATTCATTTTCATATCTTATACCGGTTCTATGTCTATTGTTCCTGATTTCTTCCCAAGGTCTAATGATTGGCTTGGAAAGAAGAAATTGAACTTCATCTGCATTCATATATAAAGTTGGCTCATTGAGTTGCTTCTATATTAGTTGTTGATCGGGATTATCATCATCATCTTCTTCTTCGAAAAATATAATTGTTCTAAACAAAGAATAGTTCAGAATGATTATTCTTTTGTTGTATTTATTCTTGTTGGAGTTGTGATTCAAGCTAGAGAAATTTGATTTTATCCTACAAATCTTGCAAACAAGTTAGAACATTAGTGAGAGTTTTTATGTCAGTTATGACTACATTATCCACATAAGAGAGTATTAGAGTGTTCAGTAACTCTAACAGTTCATCACTTCGATCCATTTAGACATTAACTTAGACCTCAATGGTTTCTTGCAACTCCACCCTTTAACAATCAGACTCTACAATTCAAATTCAATAAATGAAGGATGTCAACTTCTACAGAAAATGCACCCATTTACCATGTAATTCAACTTGAAAAAAGACTATTTACAAGTTACAATCATTCTTAAAAATGAAAGTCTTCAAGCTTGGGCATGAGCTAGAAATGAATGTCAAAGAGAAAGCCGAAAATTCGATTTTCAATCAAGTTTAAGGGAGAGTTAAAAATGCAAATTCAATAAAGCTACAATCAGCTTACTTAAGCTCAAAAAAAAGAGTTGAAATGCAATTTCTAGCAAGCTAAATTCCTTAAAATATTTAGCTTATGGGGCAACCATGCAAAAATATTGAAAGACTTACTTCTTAACTCTCAAAGGATGGCAAAAAATCTACAGAGCTCAAGCATGAGGATTAATCAATATGCAAAACCATAAAAATAATGCTTAAGACATCTAATAATTGAGCACAATTATTCCAATGAGAAAATAATGGAATGCATGGCTGGTGTAGATTGTTGGAATGAGAACGACCTTGAAGTTGCACTGCGTTGCTTGCAAATAATTGGTGAATCGTTGTGGACGGATTGTTGAGAGCAATCTCACTATTCAAGAAGTTAATCGAAAAAATAAAAGATACACATATGGGTAATCATCAGGGCATTCCATTTGTAATAGCTATCTCAAAAAACAAAATCTTCTACCATGAGAAAAAATCATTTTTCACTTGCAATGGTCGTTTTTCATTCTTGGGTGAATTTTATCAGCAAGATTTTCTCCTTAAACATCGAATTTTTTAATCAATATTGAAGGGGATTTGATATATATTTGGAATAGCTTTCCAACGCTATGTTATATGTTTAATTTGGCTCTGTATAGTGGCCACAATCTGCATTTTAATGGTTGCATACCCTGCGATTGTACAAAAACCGGTTCTTATGGGATGAATATCTTTAAAATGGAGATAAATCTTGGAAATAAAAAAATACCCTTTGGTGAATATTTGAATCTAGTTTCCAACACAACTTAAATCACTTAAAATGGATAAATATTGAAGGAGATATTTAAATTTTATCAGCGGACATTCCAAAATCAACAAATTTCCCCTTTAATGATGTCTTATCCTTGGATTGTGTGCATTTCCATCATCGTTTCTTCTTCTTCATTGTCTCATCAATGGCCTCCCATGGAACACTACCATGGAATTACCAAGCCTTTATGACTAAACGAGCTCTGATACCATTATTGGACACACGAATTAGAGATAATTGTGGATTGTATTTCTCATTGATATGATACATCTATAAATACATTATCTTGACCTTTGGATTCGTCTTCCAAGAGGTATCTTGGACTCTCGATGACTTTTCATATTCACTTATGTCTTTTCATATTTGGTATCAAGTGAATAATACAATAATATCATAACCCATATGGATTATGTTTCCAACAATTCTCTTAAATGAGTATATTGTGGGTTGGCTTAGTACTAGCAATATCAATTCTTGCTTCCGATCTTGAGAGTGAGACCGCTTTCATTCCTCGTTAAAAAAAAAAAGTTTCATAGAGTTCCCAGCATTGTTCCTCCATATGTTGTTTGTGGGGGTTGTGTACTTGGTAAGCATCACAAAGAGGCATTTGAGAAAGGAAAGTCTTGGAGAGAAAAGACTCAGCTGGAACTTATGCACAATGACCTTTTTATAATGAATCAGCCTCCCCTAGTTGTTACAACGTATGTTTTAACCTCCAGTGATGATTTTGCAAGAGTCACTTGGGTATATTTCTTGAAGAACAAAGACATGGTTTCTAAGAAATTCAAGGAAGTTAGAGCATGGTATAAAAAACAATGTAGTCATCCTATGAATTGCTTGAGATCTTAATAGAGGTGAATATGTGAGCAAGGAATTTGAAGAGTACTTGTCTTGGAGTAGTATCTCATGGAAAATATGTGTACCTTATACTCCCCAGTAGAATGGAGTTGCTAAGAGTAAATATAGGACTTTGATTGAGATAATGAGGTGTTTTGTTTAGGAAAAAGGAACATCAATCAGTTTCTAGTAGAATTGTTTTTTCTTAGATCAACTTCTAATAGAATATCAACCGAAGTAGCATGGGACATGAGTCTTAGATCAACTTTTAAAATGAAGTAGAAAGAAGCCTTCAATTGTACATCTAAGAACCTTTGGATGTGTGGTTTGGGATCATATTCTAGATGAGAAATAGAAGAAGTTAGATCACAAGGGTCGTGCTTCTATTATGGAGAGATACTCTAAAAAGTTGAAAGCCTATAGACTATTAAATTGATCCAGATAAATAGGAAGTGGTGTGTCAATAATATGTTATGTTTGATGAAGAAACAATGACTACTACTTTGTTGACATCGTCTTCAAGTATATTGAGTAGAAATTTAGTCAAAAACTTGGGAATCACTTAATAACTAAATACATTGTTAGTAAACAAAGTTACCGACTTAACAAGAATTGTGACCTCGAAACGATAACTCTGGTCCAAAAAACCCATCTTTTTGCAAAAAAAAAAACATGAAAATCAACACCCAAATTGAAAAGTGGTGCTACCAGCACCATGTTTTCAAACGGGGCCAAAATTACAACATTTTTCAACCATGGCCTTCAAAACTCATACAGTAACTCAAAAAACCTTAAAATCAACACCTAAATAAAATAATAATAATGTTACATAAAACAAAATGTTTTTTTTCGAAACATCAAAATTATAGCTAATTACGACCTATTTGAAACTGTGGCCTAGACAACATATCCATATGCAAATAAAAAACTCAAATTTGGATCCTAAATGGTCACTTGAAAAAAAAAATTGTGATTTTTTTCTTTTTCTTTTAAATTTACATTAAAAAACAAATAAAAAGAAAGTAGAAAATCTTCTCAAAAAAAAAAAATTAATGAAGAAAAAAACACATTTAAAAAAAATATTGAAAAGCCAAATTTAGAGTTAAAAAAACATGGAAAAATAAAAGAAGCTAAAAATAAATGAAAAAATTAAAATTACTATCAAAAACAGTTTTTATTTTTTATTTTTTTTATTAATAAAAAACCCATAAAACTTTAAAAACCAAAAGAAGAGAGAGAAAAAAAAGGTAATTTTGAAGCAAAATTCAGAGATAAAGTTAAAAAACACTAAATTCTCTACAAATATTAAAAAATCTAAATAAAAATTCATAACAATTTAAACAAAATAAAAATATCACACCACATATTAAAGTTTTATAGTGGTTGTTCTATTTTGGGAGAATCACGGTGATATAAGTTTACGGGAATTATTTTTTGTTGTTCAAAATAGATTCAATTTGGTGAAAAACTCTAGGGGCACTAGGATTATATATAAATAATCCTCAAATCTACAAATCCAACAATTTCTCACAGAATTTCGAACAAATATTCCCACCAAAAAATAATCATTTCTTAGAACCTTTGGCCTACATAGTTTATAATTTTAATTTTTAAATGTTTTTATAAATTTTTGTATTCCAATGTTATTTTTTTTAATACAATTTTTTTTTTTTTTCTTCTTTATTTAGTTTTTTTTAATTTTTACATTAAATTTTAAGTTTTTAAATTGGTTTTATATATTTTTAATTTTTTTTTTTTTAAATTGGTTTTAAACTTTTTTTTTTCATTTTCTCTTAGTTTTCATATATATTTTTTTATTTTTTATTTTTTCCTCTTATGTTTTTCTTTAATCCCTTTTTAATATAAATTTGTTTTCTTTCTTTTTTTTAATTTCAATTCTTTCCTTTTCTTAATTTTTTCTTATCTTTTATTTATCAAAAAAATTAATTATAATTTTTGTTATATATTAAAAAATAAGTGTTAACTACAATTATTTTGTATGTATTGAAGTAAGGTAAACAATGTGTTTAAAATGATGTTTTTCCACTATATTTTAAAAATCATGAACCATAAATTAATTGAGGAGACATAATTATATGAAAATCTTAATTTCAAAAAGCAAATGGTAAAAATTATTTGTAAGAATGAAATAAGCATGGAAAAATCACTAAAAACACAATTGGTAAAAAAGTGAAACATTTGAAAATAGATGCAAAAATAAGCATTGAAAAAATGTGGAAACATTATGGATAAGAAAATTTAAAATGTCAAAAACCACCTAAAAAGAGAGGAAATGCTACCCGTAACATCATTTTTAAAAACGAAATAAAAAACTTGACCCCCCCAAAAAAACAAGAACTCTATAAAGTTCTCATTAAGTTGGTAACTATGTTAGTAGACTAGAGTATTTTCTTAATGAGTTGGGACCATTGCACTCCTACTGTAGAATTGACTACAAGTTAGAAACTTGGAAATGAACCAACTAAAAGTGATGAAAGGAATTTTTGGATATTTATCACACAATCACCCCAATGCAAAGCCTTCATAGTGTACAAAATGAGAGGAACATTAGAAATGTTACCTCTCTCAAGTAGGAAACAAATTCCCTTGTTTTAGTGAAGGACAAACCTAACATAGGGGAGGCTTCCCTGTCCTCCTCTAGGGTTCTAAAAGAATAGAGACACAATTAAATCTAAGGTGCCCTATGTAGCTATCCAATTTACCACCAACTAAATATATCAACCAAAATTACTAATGGTTGTTGTAAAAGATAAGTAAGTGCGTATAAAAAATTATAACAAATGTGGTCGACTCATGGCAGATTATAAAGAAGTAAAAGTTAGGGCTAAAACAATGGATAAAAAGAATAGGTTTGTACCACTTGAAACTGAAAGAATTTAAAGAGATGTAGCAGGGCAATAAAGAAAAGACGTCCAACCCTAATTTGGTAGCAATATGAAGTAACAAGAATAATTTATGCAATAAAATTATTTTTTAGGTCAAGTGTATGCATAAATACCAAGACATCTGGTTTTATGGCTAGAAATGTATGTAAGTTGTTATAAAAGCCTAGACTACCCCTAAAACATAAATAATAAGGTGAATTTGGATTTAAGATTGACTAGATGGAAGAAGAATAGTGCCTACTATTTTTTTATTTATTTTTTTTTTTGGAAGTTACATCACGAGGTCAACTAAGGACTCCCTTGAGAAAGTGTAAGGAAAACTAGGGTAATAGTTAGGGTTGTCACTACAAACCCTAGCAAATTAACCTAGTTCCTTACAAATTCCAATATAGTTAAAGGGAATATACTCCACTAGTAATCTTCCAAGAGTTATGAAGAAAGGGTGTGTTTAATAAAGACACAAAGAGAGTGGGCTACCACTATAAAAGTACAATTACACTTAAAATCATTCACTTAAAAACATGCATAAGATCAAGTGAGGCCACTTACTCAAGAATTGATTCATCTTCAAACCTTATCGAGAGCATCCATGAGATTTAGAGACAATTCACAGAGACACCATCCTCGAGTTGCTCTAGTTCCATCCATAGAAAATATGAGAAGAGAATAAGTACACAAGTGTGTTCTCCACAAGTTCTACTTGATGATTCCAAATGAGTTCTATATGTATGAGATCTAGCACCCTTCTCATTAAAATAACAATAGTTTCTATCTTTAAACCCTAAGAAATATATAAAATGTCTTTATATATTTACAAGGCCTAGATATAAGGTCACAACACATAAAATATCCATGATACAAAAGTGGATGAGTCAAAGACTAGCGATTCTCAAGATGAAGTAAAATGCTCAAATGATAAGACGCCTCCATAAATGCATGCTTAAAGTGACATGTGTGGCATGTGTGGTCTCCCAAGGGTGGATGGATCACTCAAATGATGTCAAAAGTCATGTGTAGGGGACCCAAAGTGAACGTTCCTTCCAATGGGTGCAACATTTCATCCTCTAAGTACAAAATCATCTCTAAAAGGTCCGTGCATCACCTTCAAAAGTTCCACATCCTCCCCAAAAGGTGCTAGGTCGTCTCTATAAGGTGTGACATCCTCAAAGAATCCCTCATAAGAAGTGGGATGACTTCCATCAAATTAATGGAAGGTGCCTCTCAACATCCTCCAAAGGAATGAGCATATCAATACAAAAGTACATCGTCCAAAGACAGGTTCAAGTGACCCAATGTAGCCATCAATCCAGGGGTATGTACACAAGTCAATTACAACATAAAAAGTGATTCATGTCAAATGTAAGTCCCATTAGGTAGATCACATTAAGCATCATATTCCAAACTTCACAATAACTCATGAAATTCATATAAATTACCAAGTTTAGGTATGGGATGGTCATTATTACCCCTTATTAGGTGTGTCGGTACCTAGGTAGAGGGATATTTCTCAAGAAACCCATCAAGGGCATGTGTAATGATAGATGGTATGGTTTGGGTTTTAAATTCATGAGTGGTATTTCATATTCATGTGAAGTTATGTAAGATATTCATCCACATGAGCACCTTTGGAATGAGGGAGTGTTTATGCATTGAGTTACCCTTTCCTCGGCAATGTGTCTTTTAGGCCCCTTTTAATTTTGTTATGTATTTAACCTTTTGGGGATTTTGCACTTTTGTTTTACTTTATTTAGTCCCTTTTTAGATATGCATTCATTGCATAGGACTTGGAGTGATAGCCTCATAGTGAGGGTATTGCTCATGCTTTGTTTTCTTTGGTTTTTGACATTTCTATTCTTTTCATCTTTCTTTGCATTTTGATTTTAGCACCTTTCTCTTTTCCCCTTTTTTTTGTTGCATCAACCTCGAGTATTCCAACTCCTTCTTCTCATGGGATTATGAAGTATGAACCTATATCTATGACATGTGACAACCAACCCAAATGTCATGGCTGACAAACAAGGCTAGGAAGGATGGAGAATTTTATGTATGGATTATGGGATATAGGTCAATTACTCTACTCAAATCCCCCAAGTAGTACAACTCTATCAAAGATTGAAAACACTTATCTAGGAGATTGATGATGACCACCAAGGTGAAACTTGAAGGAAAAAGGCACAAATTTAGGATCATGATCCATTATCCAACTCAACCAATGGTCACTACTTTCATGACAAATACATGGAGGCATTGCCATTAATATGAATCAATTAAACCAGGTACCTCATGTCAGAACCATGAGTCATTAAAATTTGAGTGAGATAAACAGAGCATGTAGGGAAGCATCATCGATCCAATTGTCTGCAGAGAAACCATGGATCTTGTTTGTGGGCTGTTGTGCGTGAAGTAATGAACATGGGAGAACAATCTCATTTAGTTGCCCCCCTAAATGTGAGGGGGTAACAAGATATATCCTATACAGGAATATCATCATCTTAAGTGGGTAACCAAAATGGTTAAATTTGTCAATGTTGACATAGGTTATCCATCTAATTTGAGGAAGATTCAAGGATAGAAATGGTCTAAAAATGTTGTACTTGACATGTGCTAGAGGAATTCAATATTGATACATATGCATATCTGCATGACCAAATAAAGTGGGAACACTCTATGGTTGAAGAGTTTGGTTCCTTGATGAAGAATCAGACTTGGGATGTAGTTTCTTGAACACAAGGAAAGAATTTTGTTAAATGCAAGGGGGATCTACAAAACTAAGTTGACATCAGATGGTTTTATTGAAGGACATAAGGCTTTATTGGTAGCAAAGGTTTTTTCTGAATAAGATGGTATCAGCTACATAGAGAGATTGTTTCCCCTTTATCTCAAATGAATTATGTATGACTCATTCTTTATATTGCTGCCAGTTTTGGTTTGGAGGTGTTATCCCCGATATATAGGGATAAGCCCAGGAATCATCTCGAGGCCAGCAGGTCCTAGACATGGAGTCTTAGAGAGAGGATTGACTTGAGCATGGCCACAGAGGGCCCATATTTTCTTCAATGTGTCTGATTTGTCTGTCAGTGATGCTTGATTTCCATCACCAGAAGCTTTGAACTGCATCGGAGAGGGACTCTTGCTCCATGAGGTGGTAGATTAGAGAGGTATCATAGAGTATGTCATGTTGATTGTTACCATAACCTTCTTATATGCATTAGGTTCCTTTCATTTCGGATGGCTGCTTAGATCTTACACTAATCCATATGACCAACTGTTGGGGTGATTGATGGGAGTAACTTAGCAAAATTTGGGTATTCATGGGTTTTGGTTAGCCACCAAGGGGGTTCTGCAGAGGCATCGTCCGCTCCACCATCTTATCACTTTTACATCTTATAGCCAGCTCATCCATCCCATTCCCTAGTGCGGCCCATTAGGATGACCTTCGGGAGAAATACATCTTGTCTTGTGGGAAGAAGGGAGGCTAAAAGGCTTGAGGGTAAAGCGGTGAGTAAAAGATAAAAGCCATAGAAATGAAACCTAGAGATGCCATGAGGATCCAGAGAAGGCAATAAAAAGCCTCGATAAAAACTAAGGGACCTAAGAAAAATAATAATAAAAAAACAAGACCTAACAAGAGGGATGGGAGGTCTCATCAGCCGACCCCATTATGTTCATAGGTATTTAGCGGTGTAGTACATTGCCACTATCACGGTCACCAAGCCTTCAGGGCGATGACCTTTGGTTACATGGCCAAAGGAAGGGGTCTCATCACGAGCTTGACCCTTCTCATTTAAAGGAAGATACCAGGTGGAGTACTTGGTATGCGACTAAGCCCACCAAACCAAGGCAATGTCCTCTTAAATCCGGACAAGTAAAAGCAATAAAAAGAAAAGATAAGGCCAAGTCAAAGGGCTTGGAAAAAATGCATCCATGGCAGTGTGACTGCGCCTCCTACAAAGGCACCTGAGCCTTACACGCCCTTGGTCTTACTATGGCTGGACATCCCTAAAACCATATCCACCACATTAAACATGGCTTGAATAATCATGCAGGGAAACTTTCCATCTCTGTGGATATTAGCCCAATAGGTTGTTCACGTAGGTTTCCTTAGCTTTGTATAGTAGATCTGCATTGTAATATCTTTGGCTCTTAGATGATATGATAGGGATTTCATGCATATGTTTGATGGCTTTAATGATGAGATATGATTTACATTTACTATGATATCCAGGTGATGGGCCCATGGAGGTAGTCTTTGTCTTGAGGGACCATGCAGGTGGGCCGGTGCAGGAGGTCCAGAGTGCACATGCGAGGAGATAGTGCTTTCGGACCTCAGCAGAGTGAGAGCCCATCGGATAGTTCTTTGGGATGTGAGCTGAGGGGCCAGTGATGAGCCCCCACATGGAGAAGAAGGACACCCTCATGGGGACTCTTTGGCAGAGACCTATAGAGGGAAGCGACCCACAGTGAGTATGATAGCTTTGATGGGCACTAAAGGGAGAAATTTGGGCATTCACAGAGATGTGGCGGTGTGCTTGAGACTGTGGCACTTGTGGCTGACTTAGGGAGAGCTCCAGAGGGGCTAACGTTTTGCCTCTTGGATGTTTATCATGCCCAAAAAGGGCCAGCGTCCCTCGGAGGGGGCCGCGTCTCCTATTTTGGCTCTATTTTGACATTTTAGCATTTTAAGTGACAAATAATGAAATATTGTGAAGTCACATTGCTTAATAGGCTATTTTTAATAACCTATTTGTTAATTAAAGGTCATAGAGATGAAAGTATATATTGAGGCGTTTTAGCCTCATTTATGCCTGCTTTCTAACTTGCTCTCTTGTGAGACTTGCTTTTAGCTCTTGTCTTGGTTATTTTTTGTCTTTTGGGGTTGAGGCACTACACTTGGAGGATTATCTTTGGCATATGCATGGTGCTTTTATCATTGGAAGGTGTTACAACTAGAGTTGGCATGGTTATTTCTTGATAAATTATAAGTATTTTGCTACAAAATTTCTTGATTGAATAGTTGTAGGTAGAATTGCTTGCGCATAGTTTACATTGTTGGTATTTTGCTTAATCATTAAAACCCTAAGGACCCAACACACAAGTAGGTTGTTTCTTTGTATCCCCATGATAAAAGTTTGATTAGCCATTTTGATTAAGAAGAACCTAGCCTAGCCATGGCTACACTAGTTCATCTTTTCTTGAGTTAGTTGAGGCATAAATTGAAGAGAAGGCGTCCTAGGCCTAATTTATTTTACACCTAGGGTTTGACTTCTAGGGGTTTGAAAAACCTTGTCCCCGAGCAACACTTTCAGCCATAGATCTATGTTTTATATTACGCTAAATGGTTTTGCCAAAGGTCTTAAGGAAGAGGGAGGGCATGAGGCCTAGCTTGCTTCTGCAGGTGGAGCCTTCTCCCCTTAGGGTTTGATTTGGTGGCCACGCCATTGCGGCACCATTAAACCTAACCCTCCTAAGGACGGGAGGGTTAGGTTCAAGTCCTTCCAAGCCATTAGCCTTTCTCCATTTGACTCCATTAGCCCAAGGCACTAGTCTAAGAACAAAGCGTTGAGGGTTTTGTGCTTAAACATTCTTTTAAAACACTCTTTAATTGGAAACCCTAACTAACCTAGCGTCTTACTAACCCTAGTTTAGATGATGATGTCTTGGCCTCTTTGAACTTTGATTGGTCTAGAATTTGCATTGGAACATGATAGCCATAGAGAAGTGTTGAGTCTTTTCATTGGTTTATTTTGGCTAAACGTCCACTTCTTCACCTATCAGACTAACCCTAAACCCTAGGTGACATGACACTTTTTTTGAACTCTTGTCTAGTGTAAAGCGTTGAGTCTTTTTGTCATCTAAGTGATAGACTTTGAATTGTGGATCACTTTCCTTAGTTTAAATTGTAAAACGTCCTTCTCATTGTCTAGTAAAACTGCTTGAGATAGGACTGGCGTCACCCTTGGCATGATGCAGCAACAACAATATTTATGTATGAAGACATTGTTGGCCATTTGTGATAAAGATTGATTTTACTCATTGAATGCAAATTATCTTTTTGTATTTATTGAAGAAGTATTATTATAAACCATAAGCTTTAAATTGCAATCATTGACTTAGTCAATAATTACATTTTATCATTGCTCATGTATATATATTGAGATAGTCATTAATATTTGAAATACTAACCACTGTAGCACATTCTTTTAGCTTTATTTTCCTTGTCTCTACCATAGCAGTGCCATTAAGTGGAATATCTTCTCTTTGACTATCCATTTGGCCGTAATATGTGAAGGGAAAGCCTACATTAACCTTTGAAGTATAACCCTTGATCATTTTCCTTGAACCCAGTTACTAGGGACGTCTCCCTTGAGTTAGCCACCCTAAATAGAAAGATCTCCCCATGGAGGTGGTGGGATTAGCCACCCTAAATAGAAAGATCTCCCCATCGAGGTGACAGTGGGTGGGGAAGCTCATGTTACGCCAGTTTGAGCCTTGACTTCAAGCTACTTAAACCTTTCCTACAAACTGTGCGATAACAGGAGGTACATGAAATGGATGTGAAGAGTGCCTTCCTACATGGGGATCTCGCTTAGGAGATTTGAATGGAGCAAACTCTAGGTTTTATAAAAGAGGGAAATCTTGTGTCAATTGAATAAATCCTAGTATGCCCTGAAACAAACCCATAGGCATGGTAAGAGAAGATTAATAAGTTCTTTCTTATTTTTTGTTTCAAACATTGTGAATCAAATCACAATATTTATCGGTGCATACAAATGATGAAGTTCTAATTGTTTCTTTATTTGTATATGAATTATTATCACTAGGAGTAGTGGTGATTTGATTATGAGTCTTAAGGAGAAGTTGAAGAAGACATTTGAGTTGACAAACTTGGCTCTACTACATTTCTTTATTGGCATCCAAGTTATGCAATTGGATGATTGTATCCTCATTTCCCAACCAAATTATGCATTGGATCTTTTGAAGAGATTCAAGATGAAAGATTGCAAGTCTTTTTCTACTCCATTTCAATTGGGAGTGAAGTTGATTAAGAACTATGATTATCCAAAATATAATTCTGCTATGTACAGAAAACTTGTTGGTAGTCTTATCTATTTGACTCATTTTTTATTCGATACTTCCTTTGATGTTAGTTTGGTCCCTTGATTCATGTAGGATCCAAAGGAAATCCATATGTAGGTTGCAAAGAGTATTGTTTGTTATATCAAGGTTACATATCACTTTGGTATTAAATATTATAGCAACTTCACTCAGTTGTTCAAATATACTAATTTTGATTAGGTTGGTGATGGAGATGACAGGAAGTAGGCTTACAATTTTTTGTTTCATCTTGGATCTAGTCCAATTATTTGTTCATGTAGAAAATAGAAGGTTATTTCCTTGTCGACTATGGAAGTTGAATATAGAGGTGTAGTGAATGATGGAATAGAGGTTGCATGGATTCACACCTTGATAGGTGAGTTCAAATTTCTTCCTATGGAATTTACTATAGTGTATTGTAACAATCAATGTGCAATCCAAATCATTACTAACCATGTTACTTGCAATAAGATAAAGCACATCGAGCTTCATGCTCACTATATTAAACAATTGGTCCAAGAGAATGTGGTGTATCTTGTCTACTATAGTATATATGATTAGATTACATACAATTTTTATAAAACAATTCACTCAAGCTAAGTTTGGAAACTTTGGTCATTTCTTAGGCTTCAAGAACCCATCATTACGAGGGGTTGATCAATAGTAATGTCACCAGTTGAGCCGATAAAGAGTTGTGTTGATAGGGGAGGTGTATAACCTCATATTAAAACCAACTTTGGATTTAGTCGGCATGATTTAGGCAGTAAGTGGATAGTAGACTAAGGGGGATTTCCAGTAGTCGGATTGGACTTACTAAGGTGGTCCCAGTCAAGTTGAATAACCCACTAGACACCAAAAAAGGACAAAAAGGTAGATTTATCTAACCGCGTTGGTTTAATTTGGATGTTCTAAGTTGACCATATCAACCTAGTTTTAGGGAAATTGGTTAAAATATTCAAGTATAAATATATGATATCTTATATCATTTTATTAGTCAACTACTTTATGATGCCTTATGATGTTATTTGTGCTTCAATGTTATAACGATGTTTGTTAACACCACTAACTCTTCATGGATTCTTAGTTATATACTTCTACAATACCTTTTTTTCCAACATGATACAAGAAGATAATTTATCTCTTATCTCAACACTTTAGCAAGTGTTCATTGGAGCCTCAATTGATAATTATTATTTTATTCAAAAGATCACACTCTACTACACCAAGAAATGAGAAATTAAATTATAGATGGTGATTAGATTTGTATTAAGTGTTCATAAGTGTAGGATCACACCTAAAAATTGCATGAAAGGCAAGTGCATGACCCTCGAGTAGAAGAACAACAAAAATCAAGGTGCATCTAATGTTGAGGCCCACCAAAGTAAAGTGGATGGACAACTTGAAGAATGATCATTATGAGTGGAATTTCAATAGTCATAATGGATCATCATTGTCTTTCTCTCTGTCTCTTCATCTTCATGATACTTATGCACTAATGTGCTACTAATATATATTATGAACAAAAAATATTTGAAATGCTTTGTATTCCCTCAAGTTGTATTAGTTATATCCCATTTTTTTATTGTAAGGGAGTTTAGTTCAAGAGCTCATTTGTAGATGATCGATAATTGGATAGTTCTTAGTTTGTATTGAGCTTTATGTTGTTCAAACCATTGTTGTATTGAATTACTCTGCTAATGAAATTTTTGAGTTGATATTTTCCCTAAAGGAAATTACATAAAGAAGGATCATTGCTCGATTCCGTACTCTAAAATCTCTTCTAAATTTTCAAAGTACACTTCCCTAATTGTTATGTCAAATGTGCATGCTATAATAAGAATGCAATGATGCATGTTTGATAAGTTTCATTGAGTTATATTGTTGTAACTAATTGATTGTGTATATATAATAAATACTTCACAATTGTCATTGTGTATGTGTATGTGTTAATTTCCCTAGGTGCATGAGATTGGATCAACTTGATATCAAAAGCATTCATGAATTGACTTAGATTTCCAATTAAGAGACATCACACGCCACATTATGTAGGAGATTTACATTAGGATGTGGAACTAACAATCACTAAATAAGGAAAAATTAAGTGCATAATTTCTTCTAGGTCTATTGAGAAGCTCAAATGGTGTTGCACCTCTTTATGTCTACAAGGTAAGTATGGATAGTCCATGCTTGTGGTAAAAACATGCATTTTTCTTAAGGTGCATTAATAAAAATATATTGGAGATGTATGGAAAGTATTTCCTAATAAATTTTACCTAATTAATTCATATAAGGATAAGTAGTATGTTTCCTTGATTTCCATGACACAAATAAAGTGATCAATTAAAACTAGTAATAAGTTTATGTTGAAGATTGTTTAAGCTTTAGAACAAACAAATACTCAAATTAAAGGAGGCATACAAACTTTACCATGAAAGAAGAAACAATTAGATAAGTTATTAAAGCTAGTAATAAGTTTATGTTGAAGATTGTTTAAGCTTTAGAACAAACAAATACTAAATTAAAGGAGGCATACAAACTTTCACATGAAAGAAGAAACAATTACATAAATTGTGGAAGCAATACAAAGATGATTTCTTGATCCGAAAGCCCCACCCTAAGAAAGAGATCCAACATGAAATTGATCTTGTGCCTAAATTAACATTATTAAACATTGACATGCCTAAGACCTTATGGATTGAAAGTGAGGAAATAATGAAGTCTAATAACTATTAGAGATAGTAATTAAGCCCATAATTTTTTTGTGTTATTATATTGTGATGTTAGTCCTAAAGAAATATAAGTCTAACAAATGTGTGTCAATTTTTGGATTTCAGACAAAATTATAGTAAAACATAAGTATTCCCTTCTAAATATTAATATCTTGATTGACCAACTTTAAGATGCATAACAATTCGTGAAGTTGGATTTGACATTAAATGTCCCCAAGTCTAAATGCACTAGGATGATACTCAAAAGACTACTTTTAAAATAAAACAAGGGTAAATTTTATATAAGTAGTTCATTAGTCCATCCAATCTATTCAATACTTTAACAACATTTATAAATTTAATTAATAGTGTCTTGAAATCACTCTTAATGGACTCTCTTGTCATTGTTTACCTTAATTGATTCTCTTGTCATTGTTTACCCGGATGACAACTTTGCTTTTCAATTAAATTTGGGGGAGTATTTGCAACACTTGGAGATGGTACTTGAAACCATCTAATAACACAATTGTAAGCTAACATGAAGGTGTGAGTTTTAATAGGGTAGATCCTATTGTAATTGGGTTGTGTGATTGGAAAATCTAAACTTTATGTATACTCAAAAAAACTAAGTTCATTTTCAAGTGGCCATGTCCAAAAAAATTGAATAAAATGAGATGAATAAATTGAGATTAACTTTAAAAAAAAAAAAAATAGAACTCTTCTTATTAATTAAAGGGAAAAAATTGTTAGTCCCGGGGGCAGCTCAATTGGCAAGTGTCGTGATATGAAGTGTTATGGTTGATGAGGTTCTGAGTTCAAATCCCCCCAATTTACCCGTGCCTGCGGAAGGGGCACAAATCCCCCCAATTTACCCGTGCCTGCGGAAGGGGCATTCGTATGAAGAAGAGCTTGAGTGAATATTACTTATATAGGAAGAAGAGCTTGAGTGAATATTACTTATATAGGAAGCTCATATCTCCAAAAAAAAATAGCTCAGCATGCATATGCTTGCAAATCAAGAAGGCATAATACCCTAACAATTACCTACATAAGCAACACTCAAGTTTGAGAGTCTTAAATAGGTTGCATTATGGTACCTCCATCTAAAAGAGATCTAATAAGCATTGTGTTCTCAATGCACTAGCTACTACATTTTCATCTAGTGTTTCTCAATTTAAGGAACAAGGAATTAATCAATGATGGGTGATCCAATATGTGAAACTAGCTTGCAATGTAGCTCAAATAAGTGTATTCATTTTTCAATAAATTCAAAAAAAAAAAACATTATGAACTCTTTTCAGACTTATAGATGTAATCCATAATAAGTAATTCAAATTTAGATTGCATCCATAATGAATGGTTGTTAATCATATCATCCATGATCTTTATGCCAAAGTCTTCAGTGACTACATAGTTACTGCTAAAATTAACAACTCTAACATAGTTGCTTCACATCCACTTACTACTTAGTATTAAATAAACAGTCTATGTCAAATGTTCCCTATAAACCTAATTCACAGACTTGATGCCTTCATTTGGTAATAATTCTAAACTCAAATTTTGTAAACCCCATGAGAAACTATTTAATTTCCGATAAAAATGTATTACTTTAAAACACAAATCTTTATTTATATTCATAGCTTATTTAATGCAACCACCATTTGCCTTGGCTAATTCTAAACCCAAATTTTGTAAACCCCATGAGAAACTATTTAATTTCCCATGATTTAAAGATAAAAATGTATTACTTTAAAACACAAATCTTTATCTACATTCATAGCTTATTTAATGCAACCACCATTTGCCTTGCCTAAAATCATAAGAATAATTACACTGTACTACCAAATGTAGAATTTTCAAAATAAATAAGCTTAAAATAAAACATTGTGTATTACATTATTTTTAAATTATTAACTCTTTTTACATTATTTATATCCATTTCAAAAATACATAGTATAACTATATTTAATTTATTACATAATATAACTTAATTTATAGTTCATTATTTGTATTTATATGTATTCCATTATTTCTTAAATATAAATGTATTCATATTTATTTCATTATGATAAGTAAATTAATATATCCATATTCATTCTATTAATATTAATCATATCCATTCTGTTCACATAGGATAAATTGCAGTCACGACCTAAAAGGCAAAATGAAAAAAAAAAATAAAAATAAGAAAATTAGGCCAACAGATTTGGCCGTTTCGCGTGCTATCCATACACGCAAGTTGAATTCTTGAATTCTAGGCTTTGAGAGACCAATCACGTATCACGTCTATTACGGTTGAATTTGAGGCTTTGAGAGCCCAGTCGCATATCACGTCTCTTATGGCTGTCTTCGCATTACTGTATTTTACGTAGGCCGCAGCTTTCAGCGTTGTCTTAAATTTTTCCTGGTATTGAAATATTTCCAAGGGTGAGGTAGTGAATTTGTGGATCGTCCTTCTATGGGAGGCATCTATAGTCATAGCTGGAATTAGGAGAGACATTATTTTTTTTTTATGTTAACATCTACCATTTTGATACAGACCCACCATTTTATTTTAGTGAAATCCATAACATCATTTAATAGTTAAGAAAGTGTTCTTTCTCCTAAGAGGTCACAAATTCAAATCCAAAAGAAAGTAGGGTATGTATACCTCAGTTAAAATGACAAAAGCATTTAGGTTAACAAACATTATATTTTATGCCTATATTATTTTATGCCTATATTGACAAAAAAAAAAGACTTTATTAATTCATTAATATTACATTATTGCTGCTCAAAGAGAGGTGAATAGGCCTTAGGCCTCTGCACATAATGAAACAAATTAAAGAGAAGTGAATAGGCCTTAGTTCTCTGCTCATACTATATAACAAATTAAAGAGAGGTGAATAGGCCTTAGTCCTCTGCACATACTATATCAATCAAGACTATATTCTATTTGGTTCATAATAATGTGTGATTGAACGGCGTGATAGAATACAGCGTTTGCCACTTCAAAGTTGCGTTTTCTTAGTCAGATGAGAAAGAATGCTAATTGTATCATGTATTATGTTAGTTGGGAAGCCTTGTGAATATCTCTTTTACACTCACCCTGGAGATGCTGCACTCTACCATTGTTAATTTTAAAATTTAAACATGCATGTAAATACCAATCCCACCAACTGTTTTTGTTGATCCATGCACAGTAGTGTATTATCTGTTCTTTCTACATAAAAATTAAAACATAATAATCTCCAAGAATACCATTTTCAGTGGTTTCATTTCTCTCTTGATAATTATAATTGTTCTTATAAAATCTTGTTTTAAATAGTTTGTTTCCACTTGCAAGTCTAAGAGTTTTTAGATATGCAAGTCTCCAAGAGAATCAACTCATTACACTGCAAGTTGCATCTCGGAGTCATCACGCCATTAAACCAAAACTCGTGCAATCTAGGCATTTTGCATTGCTTTGCCAATTAAATTGCAACCTTTGATGCCCAATTGCCATTGTATCACAAAATATGGGAAAGAAACACACAAGAATCACAATGCCATGGCCAATCTTTCACACAAAACAATGTCTAAATTTTCCTAAGCATTTAAACATTCCCGACTACAAAAGCCACTCAAAATACCAATTTATCACAAGAATGATTAAAAGCCGTATAATTGGTTGGAACTAGGCTGTTTGATTTATATGTAACAATATAGTCAATCTGTGTTCAAAATTATATAGAATGGTGGTCAAAGCACCATGAGACACTATAAAACAAAATGATCACTTCTTTGGTTTAGTCTTCAAAAGCCCAGATAAGGATGCACAATGCGTTGAATTATAACTACATTTCTCGCAGCATGTTTGTAGTGATTCGATAGTCTTCAAACACCTGTAAAATACAATCACACAAAGTTAATATAGCAATGAGAT
>SNQJ01S0019960.1:33400-58233 GCA_010110895.2 Picea sitchensis
GCTCATGATCTAGTCATGAGATAGTCTATACGACTATGTTGATGCTACCGAGTAAATGGTATGTTTGTGCTCAAGACCATTACTTTCAAATACCTCTCTAGCTAGGAGGGAGTGTTGATATTATGGTAGCTGCGGGAGGTATTTACCTCCCTGTGTAAACTTGACAAGAATAGAATATTCCGGGAAACAAGAAGAAACCCTAATTAGTTGGCTAATAACCGTAGAAGACAAGTCGGCTCAAGAGGATAATTTGTATTAGGTTATGAACCTCCAAAAGAATAAGTCGGCTAAAGGAAATATTATATACTAAGTAAATAGGCACCCAGAATGAGAAGTCGGCCCAGGCAGTTTGCCAGTTTTAGTATAAATACAGGAGGCCAATCTTCATTCTGGTAGGCATTCTCAGAACTGCAGAAGCAACACCTGTGGCACTGCAGTTGGCCAGTTTGTGCGCAAGTTTGGAGGAGAGCTGTCGTTGCAGCTGTTGCAGCTAGCAAATTTCGGTTTTGGCCTGGACTCTCTCTTGGTTATGGTTTGGACTCTCTGATCAACTCTTTTTACTTCTATTTGGTGTGCTATCCTTGGAAAGAGGTGCGCTATCTTGTTTGGCTATCTAGCCTAGGGTGTTCTTTCGGAATGATTCTCTGTCAAGGTTAAGGTGCTCAGGGGTGGCTTCAGCCTATGGTTGGGTGACAATAGTGATATTGTCTATGGTTAAGCGAGCACATCCATTATATTCTAACAAAGATGTCCAAAAATCTGAATGAAATTAATGCCCAAGAAGTACGATGCCATATCACATGGTCCATCCTCATGTCATCAAACCCTTCAGCTTATCAATATCTATGAAAACATGTAAGTGCTCCAGCTGCCCAAATCTCAAAAATACAATGGCTAGTGAAGAAATTCACTAGGGTTACCCTCTACCAAAATGAGGGGTAACATAGGCTCCAACTCAGGGACATGTGCTCTTCTTGGGAGTGCATGAGAACCTTAGAAACTTGTCATGTACAATAGGAATGACCTCCACATCTAACAAAACATCTGTCATAAAACCAAATCAAATGCTCAAATAGGGCTTATTCATGCTATACTACTGCTCGAGGGAGCTTATTCCTTACCTACCCTACTGTAGCATATGCAGAATGAGAGTGCTAGGTGAAATCAGTGAGCCAATGCAGCCACCTTTGCATCTCAAAAATGCAATGCCCCTTTCCTCTGGCCTTAGTCATCATGCAAAACAGGGAGATACTAAAAATCATATGTTTGTATGCTGGAACTTCTGTTACTGCTGGGCTGTAGGTTCGTTTTGGTACCTACAATTGAAATATGCCATCAAATGGATGCAATGGCTGATGTAGGTTTCTGCAGGACCTGTCTATCCAATTTTGAATGGGACTGCCATTATCACTGTCAAACCATTCCCTCTCTTCCTCAAATAGCTCTGGAAATCCTCCTCTGCTGCTGTATGAGGGTATCAAATGCTGTAACCTGTTTCCATCCCTGCCGTTGGAAATCTAATTCTAGGATTGCATCACACTGCTGAAATATGCAATTTGCTGCTGTTCTACATCTTTTCCACATGTTGTCAATCCCTGCAGCTTCATGTATGCCTAGGATGCTGTCACAAAGAATCACCACATCATTCATTATGTTTGGTATCCTTCCAGAGGCATACAAGTCATGATCAAAAAGAAGTTCACCGCATTCAGATTTTCCAATTTGTGTATAGTTCTGGGTAATAGTGAAATCAATATCATCCTTCAAAGCATGTAGAAGGCCCAGGTCTGCATTAAAATTTGTGTACATATCAACCAATGGTGTGGTGCCACCCACTGTTCCATGGTCCTTTCTGAAAGTTTGTGTCCATATTTTTGTGTCCTCCTGAGTCTTGGTGAAATCAGCTCTGTCCTTCCTGAGCATAGCAGTCTGATCTTTAATTGACACAATTTTGAGCCAGTACTGTCCGATTTGAAACATCTCTATAGATGGCAGACTTGTGCAAAAGTGTTGTGTGAAAAGGTCTGAGTGATGAGCAAGCTCCCTAGCATTGTTCAGTAAAGGTAGTGGACAAGTAGTATATGCAGAATTCATAGTGAAAACAGCATCCCTTTGCAATGTCAATGGCTCTAAAGCTGGCTTCTCTAGACCCTGAAACAAAGATGGGAACATATGATCCACTTTCTGCCTATTCAAAATCATAGCATGAACAGAATACTTGGGGACCTTCAGCACGGTATTTGTCACTTTTGTTTGTGGATCCACAGTTTCACTGATGAGGAAAATTATAACAATAAAAGGATCCTGCGTCAAAATGTCACCAGTCATCTTCAGAATATCATATCCATCCATGCTATTTTCGAAACTTGGATAGCGGGAGAAAAAGTTCAGTGGTCGACCTGTAGGGGCTGGGTTGTTGGCTTTAATTTCATTGTGGACTGTGTGATGATACTGATCCATGGGTGTGCTGGAACCAGCTACAACCCATCTCTCACAGGAACCTATTATGCGATCAGGGGTAACCTTTTCTTGCAGAGATTTCACGCATGGATTTCCACTACCAACTTGAAAAAACTATGTTGCTCTGCGGCCCAACACTACAGGACCATTATCATTAGGAACATTCTCCCAAGCATGGAGTGAGTCTGTAAGGTTGTCGGGTTGGTGTGGTAAAAAATCATCATCGAATCGACCCCAGCTTTCAAAGGCAGGCTGCTCGATGATAGATTTCCCTGCAAGAATCAGATTGTGGACCACTATTTTGTGCTCAGGGGAATGTCGTGTGTCTACTTTATAAGAGTCTTTGCTTCCTTCTACGGTGGAGCCCGAAGATAGCTCGACGCAACTGGAGGTCTCATCTACTGTTGGCTCAACCCCAACTTTAACCCTCGATGAGACCTCTGTGTACACCTGGTTTGATTCCCCTGCGAACTCTGGCATCATTTGCGATTTGTCACAAGCGCAGGGACACACGAGGTTTGGCTATTCTGAAAGGTGGAAATAACTTTAGGAAAATAAACATTGTTCAAAACTGGAAAAATGACCTCCCTTGCATTTTGGTTGTCATACCCTTGATCATTAGCAGAGCTACCTGGAGATGGATGCTGTTCTTTGTTCTGGGCTTCATCAACTCCGTCTTTGCAGCAGTTCCCAAGATCGCTTCTCAAACGTGAATATTCAGTAGCCGCATCAAGGTGCTATTCTTTGTCATGATCCATGTCATGGATGGGAACGACCAGCAATGATTCTACCTGGCTGTAGGCTTCTCCATTCCATGCGCCAAAACCTTTTTGTTTTGTACCAAGATCACAAGATCCCCTGTTTTCAATATCCATACCAGCAATAGGAAGATCACAATTTTCAGTTTGCGCTTTGCAGATTTCATAGGACAATTCTGTGACAGGAAAGTGATGATAGTCGTCATAAACCAGATGGCCTTCAAAGTGCAGAAAATATGATTGAGGGCTGTCGTGTTTGAACTCAATAGGCCACTCATTAATGTGAGTGTCTACATCTTCTTCAACCCTACTTTCTGTCCAGAAATTAAGGCGATCAGGATGAATCTGTTCCAGTTTTAACTCATCCTCCATGTCATCAGAGAGACTATGATCATCTTCATTATATCTTGCCATGAAAATAAATCTCTCCTCATCTCTATCACAATCATTACCAAAATGCTGTAGTAGAATCCCATTGTTGTTCCGCTCCAAATCTGGGTGCACATCATATGTTAAGAACTGAGGGAAAGATGTAACATTGGAGGAGAGAATGACAGCCGAACTTTGATCATCTAGAAGTGTATCCACATTTTCCAAGCAGACTGAAAAATTGACATCCAACTTATCTATGCATGCATCCAACTCAGAATGCAGTGTTGAGGCATCAAGTGTATGAAAGACCATAGCTTCATTACCCTGACTGTCATGGCTGATCTAAATCTGAAATTGGGATGTCTTCCTCGGTTTGAATCAGATCACCGTCATCAAATCCTAAGGGAGGGTCAAACGAAAACTCTTCATCATCTTCAAGGGGAGGTTTGGGAGCTTCTTCAATGGGGTTTTGTGCATCATAGATTTTCTTGAATTTGTCCACAATGGGCAGCCATTGCTCATAATTATTGAGGTCCCATTGTTTGCAAAATGCTTCAATAAACTGTGCAAAAGATGAAATTTTCCCTTTGCCAAGACATTCAAACCACCTTCTTGCATCCCCTTTGAGGCTTGACACAAAAAATTTCATCATGTCATCTTCATGAAAGAGGCCAATGCTTGAACTGATCTCAAAGAAAGATGATATATGTTGTATGACTGAATTATCATATCCATAAAAACCTGGAATTTCCCTTGTATCTACATCAGGGTTCTCATGAGGAAACCCTGGGATATTTGAAAAATCAAAAGGAGCATACCAGGTAGCCAGCCATGGAGTTAATTCCATTTCTTCTTTTCTTCCAGGTCATCAATATAAGGTTGAATATAAAAATATGAAGTGAACAATGTGGAGTCGCCAAGATGAGATTTCTTCAAAGAGCCTTCACAATTGATGGATGTGCTCACCTCTACATCCAACAAAGTCTTCAAGATCTGTAAGAAACAAGGGCTTTGTCCCTTCATGGAGTCACCATGTGAGAAAGAGATCTTCAATACAACACTCCCACAAACATGTTGTCTTCAAAATTCTTGGGAGAATGGGATTTATCCCCTGCAATGGTGCGAAAATGTTAATGCTCAAATTGTACTTAATGATAAAAGCAACGTTCCATGGGGACATGTCCCCCAGGGTGCAGGGTGAGACCCCATGTTTTCCACGCTCCCAGAGCGGGGGTGGGGGCGCCTGGGGAAATAGTTCCCCGCATCCTCCTTTTGGGGAAATGCAGGGAAACACGTGGGAAACGCTTCCCCAGTGTGGGGGATGTGTTTCCCCAAAAGGGAAGCATCTGGGCGCCCCCCTCAAAAAAGGGGGATGCTTGTGCGCCCCCCCTGATTTTTTGTCTAGCAACCCTTTAAAACAGAACAAAGATAGGGGATAGAGCTTTGAGGAGTTTGTGATCTTGGTAATTAGTGGTAATATTAAATTGACATTCTCCTTATCTTACCTTAAGTTGACATTATCCTTATCTTACCTTTTGTATCCATTTACTTAAATTTTAACATCACCATTAATTGTTTCAGGATGTTTGAGAGTGATTCCAACCTCATCGAACTTCATATGGAGAAAGTAGAATTTCAGATCCAATTCAGAATTCAACAGACTTAATGGTTTTTAGGATTTTGGGATTGGCAGAATTACAATGTTTCCATTGGATTGCATAATGTTGAATTTGCATGTGATGAATTGTTATTGTTGGGATTTTATCATTATTATTTTTATTTTTATAATTTTAGAGATGGGGACTCCTATGCTAGGGACCCCGAATGAACACACCTTTGCACATGGTAGTGTATGCACTCAACCCAAAATGGTATGTGCCAAGGCCTGGTAGAATTCTTCCCGTTGAGGATCCAAAGGTCAAGAAGGGATTTCGAGCCATGATTACAAAGATGGATAATTCAGAAGAGGGGAGAATACTTAGGAGATACTGGATGCAGTTTTATAGTCTCAATGGCCCCTTCGACAATCTTGATACGAGGGGAGATCGCAATGAATTAGGCTAGGATGACCCCATTGGTTGGTGAACCATGCACGGTTTTAACTTTTGAGTCTTGACTCTAGATATTGACGACCTCAAACCGAGTCTTTGACTCTTGACTCTTTACTATTTTTGAGTTTGAGTAATTTCAGTTTACTATTTCAGACTCAAGCATGTACTATTTTTCTTAGTACTAATTAGATTCTAGAATGATGAATTTAAATCAATGTATCAATATTTTACTATTTCTGTTTCATATATGATTTATGAATCAATGTATTCATTACTGAATTTGAATTTGAATCATGTTTATATCATTTACAAATTTGAATTTAGTACTATTTTACTGTTTACTAGTTAGTATTTACATTGCAAATGATGAATTTGCACGGGATGAATTATTATTGTTGAGATTTTATCATTATAATTATTATTTTTACATTTTTAGAGACGAGGAACCCTATGCTAGGGACCCCGACGCCCACCTAATTCATAATTTCCCGAGAATTTGGGGGTGCTTCCACATGCCCACCCTGTGTGTCTCCTCGCTCCCACGCTCCCCTGTCTTAGAAACTTGGTGGAACATTGCATAATAGACCTGAACCTGAATGGATAAAATTAGTGATGATATCAGTCAGTTTGTTTTATGTTTTAGAGTTGACTGTTATGGCTGGTTAATTATCCTCATAGTAGAGGGGACCCCTGTTTTAGGTTTTGAAAGTTAACTAGTGGCTTTTTGAACTTATATGAMGCTGATTAATCCTCTCCGCAACAAGGTGAACTGGCACTAAAGTATAAAAAACTGGAGTGGAAATGATCATAAAGTTCTTTCGGATTCATCGCATAGGTTTTTGATTTTTGACGTTTTGGACCAAACTAGTGTGGTCCATCATCAGGAAAACGTTTGTGAGAAAATGAAGGAAAAAGGATATAACAGGTATATAAATACTTGAAAAGTTTCTGATCAAAACAATGGTCGCAAAAGTCTTAGAACTGGAGTGGAAATATTCTAAATCCTAATGATTTTCTAAACTTGGTTTTATAGGCTAGGTCAGTGCCCTTTGATTCCRACTTGACTTGCAATTGAGATAAATTCTAATTTCACTATAATGAACCCCATGATTTTTTGAWGTAGGTTGACTTTGACTAGCCATAGCTCCTTTGCTAGGGGTTGGTGAACACTTCAATATGCTTTTTCTTAGTTCCATTCACATGTGGCCAAGCTAGTCGTCACMTTGACATCTTACCCTCTTCGACCCATTTCTTAGCCTTTTGGGCATCYATCTCTCTTTCAAGTCTCTTCATTCACAACTTGCCTTTCCTTTKGCATGCAATTTTCCCAAGAACCAAGGCACATGAAAGGGGGATAGTGGAACAGAAGAAAAGTGAACCACCCCTCCTCTATAAAGTAACATCCCTTTAGACTTTAGGTAGATTTGGACTACAATTTAACTGCCTGTAATTGGGTGGAAGGGTGGGGGATGGGGTACTCTATCTTGATGAGATGTCACTATGATTTTGTACATCTCGACAACTACTATTGTAGAGATCTAGTATGATATGTAGATCTACTTTGCACACCCTACTCCCTCCTACCCATTAGTTGTTCACATGATCTCTATTGAGTGCACCACTATTATTAATGACAATACACCCTCCTCGAGTCATGCACCCACTATAGATAGAAAAAATGGATAGACAAACAAACACCCTTATATATATATAATAGCTAGGTGTAACTATACATATTGTATGGGCCTGCCAGCCAAAGGACGAGTTTATGTTTGCTATGCTACTAACTACCACAAGGAAGTAAGCCTTTTTTGGGTTGGGTTGGGAGGCTCTGCCCCTCCCCCTATTATTACTGGTTTCCCTAAGCTTAGAGTGGGTAGTGCTCGATCCCTATCGTACCAATAATACAAGTAGGAAGAGTAGTATGACTTTGAAATCTCCAACGACATGAATGTTGCATATTATAGGGGCGACCTCCCTATATACACGCTCTACAACTACTGCTATGCTACTAATGCTATTTATACCTACTTTATTTCTTTCTTCGGCCTAATACACTACTACAACAAACTATTACGTAGCTAGAATGGGTGTAACTAGAGTGTATGGAGGCGGTGGGAGGCCTATCCTAGACTACTACTACTACTGATACTCCTAAGTGTTGATATCATCTAAGATCATACATAACCTATGACAACCCTATTGATTGTGCTCTCTATCGAGTTCTCAACCGCATGCACCCACGATGCCCACCCAACAATGGCTAAATAACAAGGAAAATATGCATGATGTTTGCCACACATTCATAGAGGAAGGAAACATAGCTTGATAAGCATAGCCACCCACAAAAATAGGGCAATGCACTTCCTATCAAGGGTTAATCCTTTCCTTATTTTTTGCGAGGGGTTAAAAATAGCAATAGAATATTGTTATGGAATTATGTCTTCTCATGCTATCCCTAGTTTACCAAAATGCGATAGTTTTTCACTTTATAGAAACACTTAGTCAGTAAGGGGCTTTGACAAGACTTACTTGGAAATATTTGTCCTATACTTTCACTTGCTCTCTCTCCAAACGACCTAATTAGGCGGGCAAAAACAATAAGTGGAAAAGAAAGAAAGAAAGAAAGAAAGAGATATATGCCCTGTTTTTTTACTCTCTAACTCATTCTTTAATGTATTGAATTGTATCATTTTGTTAACTATAGAGTTAAGAGAAGAAAACATAACTCCAAAGAAATCTTACTATTTATAATGAAGTATTTCCCTAACCCTAACGTCTTCTCTAGTGGATTAAAGATAGCAAGAGACGTTAAGGATAGAATACAACACCATAGGAACTATCTCTAGCCTTGGATAATTTTGTAGGCAAATACTTTGTTAAGTCAAGGGTGTTGTAAGGCCCTTTTTGGTGTGGTGTTTCTCTCTTTGTATCTATCCCTCTATCTTTAAGCCCAGGAATTGGATGTTAGGAAAATATTTTGTTATAAGCCTATTTGAAATAGTCAAGGAATTTTCTGGTCCCTCCAATGTGTTGATAAGGTCAACCCTTAGCTAACAACCTTCATTAGATGAAGATTAATTAAGGTCTATAAGATTGCATTAAGTGACATTGGCCTGCTTTTTGGGGCCTTGAAAAGGGTTCAAGTTCCTATATTTCTTCCCCTCCCTTAAAAATTAGAGGGTGGATTAGGATTGGGAAAAAGACCAGGGCATTATTGTCATATTTTAGGAATGACCTTCCTTGTGCTAGATCTTGTTTTGGGAGGTGGGGGTAGGGTATGGACTTGTAGTCTTTAGGTCATGGGCTTTAGGAGTTGACCAATTACTCTACCCCGCTATCGTTCATTATAATTTCTCCTGTTATTAGTAATTACCATGACCCCTTAATACTTTTTAGGGATGTCTGGTATCAATCACTGCAAAGAGGTACTTGACCTTGATTGCTAAGGTAAGATTAGGACCTAATTTGACTGAAAGGAAGGTCATACCTTACCTAATAGAGAAGAGAAGAGCTAGAAGGAAGGGAAGAGAATTAACTCTCCCCTAAAAGTAGATAGTAGGAGAGATGATCCCTTCATAATTCCATAACAATGAGAAAGCTTAAGGCCTTTATGAAGATAAAAAGACTTGTATATAAATAAAGAATAGCTAAAGAAATGGAGGGATACACTAGCTCTCCTTCACAAACTGTACCCTAGCAATGCCTAATGAGGGAATACATATGAAAATAAAAACCCATGTAAATCCTTTACTAAGAGAGAATTAGATCTATCCATTAAGAAATAAATACACCTATAGAGATATACTATGTACCCATATATGGGGGAATAACTACAAATATTATGATATACCAATCTCCCCTATAGAAATGAAGAAGAAACCTATAAGCTTTACAACCCATATCAACCTACCTAAAGAAGAATGAAACTAAACTATCGAGAGGGACAAGCAAACTCCTTATCCCATTCTAGACCAAGCGAGCCTTAAAAGCCATTCTAGAGGTCATACAAATGCCATTTAGAACAAACCATTCCTTCAAAGCTCATTTCAACCCTTATCAACCTTGCTATTTTTTTACGGAAAAGAAAAACCCCCATGTGGGGGAGTATAACTTCATCTCCATAACAACCACCCCCATATGGTGAAGTAAAACCTCCATTCCATATCAACAACGAAAATCTCCATTTCCATATCAATGGTGAAGTCATCTTGAGGAAATAACAAGGAAAGGAATTTTGACCAAGATGTTCATCATGCATGCAAGGAATCGAGGGGTCTGAAAAACTACGACATACTTCATTCTCCCATATATGTAGTAATATTTGGTTTCAATCAATGATGGAAGGGAGGGCTTTCCCTTTCCTAGAGAAAAAGAAACAGCTTCACAGTGGAATAGAATGGAATGAAAATACTGGATATTTAATTAAAGGATAGAATGGAATGAAAATACTGGATATTTAATTAAAGGATAGAATGAAATGAAACTACTGGATATTTAATTAAAGGGCTAGTCTATCTGTTATATTTTTTGGATCCATACGACCAAAATCAGTGAATATATGACCAACATAGGTCCAAAATGTAGAACAGTTAAGTAAAGAATTTATGACAAGAATTTATTACAAAAGAATTTTAATTTTTATTGAAGTACATATTGAATAATAAATTAAGTAAAAATCTGATCTCACTACAACAGATTGAAAATCCATTTCTACTTAAAATCAGATTGAAACTATTAACAGCGAAATGATGTATAATTAATATGATAATATCCAAAAATGATTCTGAAATGCATAAGTAAATGTGAAAGCTCAACAAGGAAACAAGGTTTTAATCTTCCTGCTCCCTTCCATTGCCATAGTAATGTGATTCCCTTCAAGTTCTTTCACAACATCCTTCATCGCATAACTGACTTGCTTATGAGGTTGTGGATTTTCAATCATGCTCGACTGTTAAGATCCAAATACTTGAATACAGAGATACCACAAAGATTCAAAGAACAATATAGAAAAGCACAACTTTATTATAGAAACTCTTGAGGTAGGGCAACACCATACAATGGATCCTATTATGGAAGAGATCCTCTCCTGTTCACTTGCCTCTTCGAGGGGGCATCATCCTATTGAACTATCGCTTCAAATACAATACTCTCTTCATATCTCATTACATTGTTTGAACCCCTTTATATGGTTCTACCATCACCTAAGAACATTCTAGAGGAGGAATCTTCTAGAAGTAGAACCTTCTAAGAAGTCCTCTTACATTTATTATATTTAACTACCCATTTATTATATCTAACTACCATAGTGGACGTTATTTAATAATATAGTGGACCTAGTCCACTTTACATTGAATGACCTCTACTATTATAACTATGGGCCCTCCGGGCCTCCCTACTACTTCTCTAGCTACCTAACATTCCACCCCCTTTATGAAAGCGTTGTTCTCAACGCTTGATGTACAACCATATACCAGGGTCCCATGGATAAGTGTGGACCATAGTGCTGAAGTATATTAGAGAACCAGGGTCCCATGGAGAAATGAAAACCATCATGCTGAAGTAGTTCAATTTCCATTGTGAACTGAGGGTCCCATGTCCAAGTGCTCATGTGAACTCCATGCAGAAGATATAGGCACTCAATAACCAACTGAAAATGATGCTCCCAATATTGACACCTATCATGTGGGTCCAGATAAGAATATCCATCCACATAGTGGGAAAGAGTCAAAGCTGAATATGGAAGGAACAATACCATTGTAGAATATGCAGGTTGGATGTTGGTAATCATAACTAGCTCCTGATGTGGGACATTGATGTTCTCTATAAATGGTGGAGTAGAGTCATCAAATAAAATATGGAAGTGGTTGTCATCCCGGAAATGACAACTATCCATATACCAATCATCGCAATCGGCCTCAAAATCATACCAAACATATATTTCTTGATTATATTCATCCCTGATGTCTGCCATAATAAATCTCTCCTGCATGCTATTCAATGAATCTTGAATACTACAAAAACTATTATTGAGTCTGTATGTGAGGCCATTTATAAAGTCATTCAATGTGTCATACAATTGGACTTTGAATGTTTTAGTAAATTGTAGAATTTCTTTGACGGTTTGAGAGGAAATAACCATCTGAGCACCCTATGAACTCTTCGGCCGCGCAACGGTCACAAAAAAAACCCAAAAAACAGAACAATAAGTTATGGCAAAAAATTGCGGTTTTTTTTCAGAAAAACCCTAAAAAACTGCGGAATTTAAAATGCTCATAAATTCAATTCCCGAACTCTTTTTCGGCTGATTTTTTTTTTGAAATTGGGTGAAATTGTGAGAGGAACTCAGTTCTGTAATTTGTTTGAACAAAGTCGGCTTCCCGCTGCTACAGAAATAAAAAACATCACGCCGCCGTCTGCGGAAAAACCTTGAAAAATTGCAGATTTTAAAACTTTAATATCTTGACTTTCCAAACTCCGTTTCAGAAGTTTTTTTTTTCAACTTGGGTGTTTTTCTGAGAGAAACTCAGATTTACAACCTGTTTCTGCAAATTTTGCACAAAAATATATCGAAAATTTCTGGAATGTCGCGGCTCTTTTTTTTTTTTTCTCCGAAAAAGAAATTTGCAAAAATAAAAAATATTTGCCCACAATGTCTGCCAAGGAAAGTGCTCTGATACCACTTGTTAAGAACCAAAGACTAAATGCAAAAACACTACAATAGATATAGAAGAACAATATGCAAAACCACCACTTTATTACTATCAAACTCTTAGGGTAGGGAAACACCATACAATGGACCCTATTATGGAAGAGATTCTCTGCTGTTCACTTGCCTATTCGAGGGGGCTTCCTCCTAATGAGTTTCAGCTCCAAACACAATATTTCTCTTCATATTTCATTACATTGCTTGAACCCCTTTATATAGTTCTACCATCACCTAAGAACATTCTAGAGGAGGAATCTTCTAGAAATAGAACCTTCTAAGAAGTCCTCTTATATTTATTATATCTAACTACCATAGTTGGCCTTATTTAATAATATAGTGGACCTATTCCACTTTACATTGAATGACCTCTACTATTATAACTATGGGCCCTCCGGGCCTCCCTACTACCTCTCTAGCTACCTAACATCGACAAAGTAAAGATTGTGATCAATTGTTTCGGCATTTCTAGCATTTTCATCTCTTCCCAACAATATTCCTAATAGTGCATGCACTTGTGGTTTTAATAAGTCTCTCTACCTTTCGTGGTTTGTTTTTAATTGTTCACTGGTTGCACAAGTCTTCTCTAGCATTACCAATTGTATATGAAATCTCTTTGAAATGCGATGGTAATGTTCTTGAAGAAGAGACAGTGAGCCTTAGGAGCGAATATCCTTATCTATCAGATTCTTGGTTGGAGGCGCTCATACACTTTGTGGTTCTGGGCTATTGCTCTCAAAGTTGTCTATCAAAAGCATAATTTCCCAGACGTTATTCTGTTAGTCTGCATGAACAATTCGAAATGTATGTATGATATCGAGTCTATTTGGCTGAGTTTAATAGAGAACTTCTAGATGCATGAACAATTCGAAATGTATGTATGATATCGAGTCTATTTGGCTGAGTTTAATAGAGAACTTCTAGAAGGGCTCATCTGAACCAAGTGTTTAAAAATCTTCTTTATAATTAAGTTTATAATTAAGTGCAACACTAAATTAAGTTTTTAGCACACCTCGTTGTTTTCTAATAATAGAATTTGCTGTGAATTGCCATATTTAGATATTTGAAATATTTATGGCCATTGTTAACTACAGATGCAGCGAATTTTGATCTCATTGCTATATTAACTTTGTGTGATTGTATTTTACAGGTGTTTGAAGACTATCGAATCACTACAAACATGCTGCGAGAAATGTAGTTATAATTCAACGCATTGTGCATCCTTATCTGGGCTTTTGAAGACTAAACCAAAGAAGTGATCATTTTGTTTTATAGTGTCTCATGGTGCTTTGACCACCATTCTATATAATTTTGAACACAGATTGACTATATTGTTACATATAAATCAAACAGCCTAGTTCCAACCAATTATACGGCTTTTAATCATTCTTGTGATAAATTGGTATTTTGAGTGGCTTTTGTAGTCGGGAATGTTTAAATGCTTAGGAAAATTTAGACATTGTTTTGTGTGAAAGATTGGCCATGGCATTGTGATTCTTGTGTGTTTCTTTCCCATATTTTGTGATACAATGGCAATTGGGCATCAAAGGTTGCAATTTAATTGGCAAAGCAATGCAAAATGCCTAGATTGCACGAGTTTTGGTTTAATGGCGTGATGACTCCGAGATGCAACTTGCAGTGTAATGAGTTGATTCTCTTGGAGACTTGCATATCTAAAAACTCTTAGACTTGCAAGTGGAAACAAACTATTTAAAACAAGATTTTATAAGAACAATTATAATTATCAAGAGAGAAATGAAACCACTGAAAATGGTATTCTTGGAGATTATTATGTTTTGATTTTTATGTAGAAAGAACAAATAATACACTACTGTGCATGGATCAACAAAAACAGTTGGTGGGATTGGTATTTACATGCGTGTTTAAATTTTAAAATAAACAATGGTAGAGTGCAGACAGCATCTCCAGGGTGAGTGTAAAGGAGATATTCACAAGGCTTTCCAACTAACATAATACATGATACAATTAGCATTCCTTCTCATCTGACTAAGAAAACGCAACTTTGAAGTGGCAAACGCTGTATTCTATCACCCCGCTCAATCACACTATTATGAACCAAATAGAATATAGTCTTGATTGATATAGTATGTGCAGGACTAAGGCCTATTCACCTCTCTTTAATTTGTTATATAGTATGTGCAGAGGACTAAGGTCTATTCACTTCTCTTTAATTTGTTTCATTATGTGCAGAGGCCTAAGGCCTATTCACCTCTCTTTAATTTGTGAGCAGCAACAATGTAATATTAGTGAATCAATAAAGTCTTTTCTTTGTTAACACAGGCATAAAATATAATGTTTGTTAACCTAAATGTTTCAGCCATTTCAACTGAGGTATACATACCCTACTCCCTTCTAGATTTGAACTTGTTACCTCTTAAAAGGAAGAACACTTTCTTAACCATTAAGTAGTGTTATGGATCTTCACTAAAATAAAATGATAGATCTATACCGAAATGGTGAATCTTAACATCAAGACAAGAATGTCTCTCCTAATTCCAGCTATAACTATAGGTGCCTCCCATAGAAGAACGATACACAAATTCACTACTTCACCTTTGGAAATATCTCCTAATTCCAGCTATGACTATAGGTGCCTCCCATAGAAGAACGATCCACAAATTCACTACCTCACCCTTGGAAATATTTCAATACCATGAAAAAAATTCACTACCTCACCCTTGGAAATATCTTCTAATTCCAGCTATGACTATAGGTGCCTCCCATAGAAGAACGATCCACAAATTCACTACCTCACCCTTGGAAATATTTCAATACCAGGAAAATTTTAAGACAACGCTGAAAGCTTCGGCCTACGTAAAATACAGTAATGCGAAGACAGCCATAAGAGACGTGATATGTGACTGGGCTCTCAAAGCCTCGAATTCAACCGTAATAGACGTGATTGGTCTCTCAAAGCCTAGAATTCAACTTGCGTGTATGGATAGCACGCAAAACGGCCAAATCTGTTGGCCTAATTTTCTTACACTTTTTTTTTTTCATTTTTGCCTTTAGGTCGTGACTGCAATTTATCATATGTGAACAGAATGGATATGATTAATATTAATAGAATGGATATGGATATATTAATTTACTTATCATAATGAAATAAATATGAATACATTTATATTTAAGAAATAATAGAATACATATAAATACAAATAATGAACTATAAATTAAGTTATATTATGTAATATATTAAATATAGTTACATAATTATGTAATAAATTAAATATAGTTACATAATGAAATAAATATGAATACATTTATATTTAATAAATAATGGAATACATATAAATACAAATAATGAACTGAACTATAAACTAAGTTATATTATTTAATAAATTAAATATAGTTATATTATGTATTTTTGAAATGAATATAAATAATGTAAAAAGAGTTAATAATTAAAAAATTATATAATACACAATGTTTTATTTTAAGTTTATTTATTTTGAAAATTCTATATTTAGAAGTACAGTTTAATTAAAATTTTATATTTGGTAGTACAGTTTAATTATTCATCTGATTTTAACCAAGGCAAATAGTGGTTGCATTAAATAAGCTATGAATGTAGATAAAGATTTGTGTTTTAAAGTAATACATTTTTATCTTTAAATCATGGGAAATTAAATAGTTTTTCATGGGGTTTACAAAATTTGGGTTTAGAATTATTACCAAATGAAGGCATCAAGTCTGTGAATTAGGTTTATAGGGAGCATTTGACATAGACTGTTTATTTAATACTAAGTAGTAAGTGGATGTGAAGCAACTATGTTAGAGTTGTTAATTTTAGAAGTAACTATGTAGTCACTGAAGACTTTGGCATAAAGATCATGGATGATATGATTAACAACCATTCATTATGGATGCAATCCAAATTTGAATTACTTATTATGGATTACATCTATAAGTCTGAAGAGAGTTCTGATTTTTTTTTTTTTGAGAATTTATTGAAAAATGAATACACTTATTCGAGCTACATTGCAAACTAGTTTCACATATTGGATCACCCACCATTGATTAATTCCTTGTTCCTTAAATTGAGAAACACTAGATGAAAATGTAGTAGCTAGTGCATTGAGAACACAATGCTTATTATATCTCTTTTAGACGGAGGTACCATAATGCAACCTATTTAAGACTCAAACTTGAGATGTGTTGCTTATGTAGGTAATTGTTAGGGTATTATGCTCTTCTTTTGGTACTGAACAATATGGAAATTTAGGGATCATTCCTTCTATGCATCATTCCTTCTTCAATAAGTATGTTCTGCATTTTATGACTTGGATTGTGTAAATAAGAACTACATGGTTTTATGAATGACATTGCCTCGACAGACCTCCAGGTGCCATACATATGCCCCTTCCGCAGGCACGGGTAAATTGGGGGGATTTGTGCCCCTTCCACAGGCACGAGTAAATTGGGGGGATTTGAACTCAGAACCTAATCGACCATAACACTTCATATCACACCACTTGCCAATTGAGCTGCCCCTCGGGACTAACACTTTTTTCCCTTTAATTAATAAGAAGAGTTCTATTTTTTTTTTAAAAGATTTAATCTCAATTTATTCATCTCATTTTATTCAATTTTTTTGGACATGGCCACTTGACAATGAACTTAGTTTTTTTGAGTATACATAAAATTTACATTTTCCAATCACATAGCCCAATTACAATAGGATCTACCCTATTAAAACTCACACCTTCATGTTAGCTTACAATTGTGTTATTAGATGGTTTCAAGTACCATCTCCAAGTGTTGCAAACACTCCCCCAAATTTAATTGAAAAGCAAAGTTGTCATCCAGGTAAACAATTACAAGAGAATCAATTAAGGTAAACAATGACAAGAGAGTCCATTAAGAATGATTTCAAGACACTATTAATTAAATTTATAAATGTTATTAAAGTATTGAATAGATTGGATGGACTAATGAACTACTTATATAAAATTTACCCATGTTTTATTTTAAAAGTAGTCTTTTGAGTATCATCCTAGTGCATTTAGACTTGGGGACATTTAATTTCAAATCCAACTTCACGAATTGTTATGTATCTTAAAGTTGGTCAATCAAGATATTAATATTTAGAAGGGAATACTTATGTTTTACTATGAAATCCAAAAATTGACACACATTTGTTAGACTTATATTTCTTTAGGACTAACATCACAATATAATAACACAAAAAAATTATGGGCTTAATTACTCTCTCTAATAGTTATTAGACTTCATTATTTCCTCACTTTCAATCCATAAGGTCCTAGGCATGTCAATGTTTAATAATGTTAATTTAGGCACAAGATCAATTTCATGTTGGATCTCTTTCTTAGGGTGGGGCTTTTGGATCAAGAAATCATCTTTGTATTGCTTCCACAATTTATGTAATTGTTTCTTCTTTCATGTGAAAGTTTGTATGCCTCCTTTAATTTGAGTATTTGTTTGTTCTAAAGCTTAAACAATCTTCAACATAAATTTATTACTAACTTTAATAACTTATCTAATTATTTCTTCTTTCATGGTAAAGTTTGTATGCCTCCTTTAATTTGAGTATTTGTTTGTTCTAAAGCTTAAACAATCTTCAACATAAACTTATTACTAGTTTTAGTTTTAATTGATCACTTTATTTGTGTCATGGAAATCAAGGAAACATTCTACTTATCCTTATATGAATTAATTAGGTAAAATTTATTAGGAAATAATTTCCATCCATCTCCAATATATTTTTATTAATGCACCCTAAGAAAAATGCATGTTTTTACCACAAGCATGGACTATCCATACTTACCTTGTAGACATAAAGAGGTGCAACGTCATTTGAGCTTATCAACAAACCTAGAAGAAATTATGCACTTAATTTTTCCTTATTTAGTGATTGTTAGTTCCACATCCTAATGTAAATCTCCTACATAATGTGGCGTGGGATGTCTCTTAATTGGAAATCTATGTCAATTCATGAATGCTTTTGATATCAAGTTGATCCAATCTCATGCACCTAGGGAAATTAACACATACACAATGACAATTGTGAAGTAGTTATTATATATACACAATCAATTAGTTACAACAATATAACTCAATGAAACTTATCAAACATGCATCAATGCATTCTTATTATAGCATGCACATTTGACATAACAATTAGGGAAGTGTACTTTGAAAATTTAGAAGAGATTTTAGAGTACGAAATCAAGCAATGATCCTTCTTTATGTAATTTCCTTTAGGGAAAATATCAACTCAAAAATTTCATTAGCAGAGTAATTCAATACAACAATGGTTTGAACAACATAAAGCTCAATACAAACTAAGAACTATCCAATTATCGATCATCTACAAATGAGCTCTTGAACTAAACTCCCTTACAATAAAAAAAAAATGGGATATAACTAATACAACTTGAGGGAATACAAAGCATTTCAAATATTTTTTGTTCATAATATATATTAGTAGCACATTAGTGCATAAGTATCATGAAGATGAAGACACAGAGAGAAAGACAATGATGATCCATTATGACTATTGAAATTCCACTCATAATGATCATTCTTCAAGTTGTCCATCCACTTTACTTTGGTGGGCCTCAACATTAGATGCACTTTGATTTCTGTTGTTCTTCTACTCTAGGGTCATGCACTTGCCTTTCATGCAATTTTTAGGTGTGATCCTACACTTATGAACACTTAATACAAATCTAATCACCACCTATAATTTAATTTCTCATTTCTTGGTGTAGTAGAGTGTGATCTTTTGAATAAAATAGTAATTATCAATTGAGGCTCCAATGAACACTTGCTAAAGTGTTGAGATAAGAGATAAATTATCTTCTTGTATCATGTTGGAAAAAAAGGTATTGTAGAAGTATATAACTAAGAATCCATGAAGAGTTAGTGGTGTTAACACACATCATTATAACATTGAAGCACAAATAACATCATAAGGCATCATAAAGTAGTTGAATAATAAAATGATATAAGATATCGTATATTTATACTAGAATATTTTAACCAATTTCCCTAAAACTAGGTTGATATGGTCAACTTAGAATATCCAAATTAAACCAATGTGGTTAGATAAATCTACCTTTTTGTCTTTTTTGGTGTCTAGTGGGTTATTCAACTTGATTGGGACCACCTTAGTAAGTCCAATCCGACTAGTGGAAATCCCCCTTAGTCAACTATCCACTTACCGCCTAAATCATGCCGACTAAATCCAAAGTTGGTTTCAATATGAGGTTATACACCCCCCCTATCAACACAACCCTTTATAGGCTCAAGTGGTGACATTACTATTGATCAACCCCTCGCAATGATGGGTTCTTGAAGCCTAAGAAATGACCAAAGTTTCCAAACTTAGCTTTAGTGAACTGTTTTATAAAAAATGTATGTAATCTAATCATATATACTATAGTAGACAAGATACACCACATTCTCTTGGACCAATTGTTTAATATAGTGAGCATGAAGCTCGATGTGCTTTATCTTATTGCAAGTAACATGGTTAGTATCGATTTGGATTGCACATTGAATGTTACAATACACTATAGTAAATTCCATAGGAAAAAATTTGAACTCACCTATCAAGGTGTGAATCCATGCAACCTCTATTCCATCATTCACTACACCTCTATATTCAACTTCAATAGTCGATAGGGAAATAACCTTCTATTTTCTACATGAACAAATAATTGGACTAGAACCAAGATGAAACAAAAAATTGTAAGCCTATTTCCTGTCATCTCCATCACCAACCTAATCAAAATTAGTATATTTGAACAACTGAGTGAAGTTGCTATAATATTTAATACCAAAGTGATATGTACCCTTGATATAACAAACAATACTCTTTGCAACCTACATATGGATTTCCTTTGGATCCTACATGAATCAAGGGACCAAACTAACATCAAAGGAAATATCGAATAAAAAATGAGTCAAATAGATAAGGCTACCAACAAGTTTTTTCTACATAGCAGAATTAAATTTTGGAGAATCATAGTTCTTAATCAACTTCACTCCCAATTGAAATGGAGTAGAAAAAGACTTGCAATCTTTCATCTTGAATCTCTTCAAAAGATCCAATGCATAATTTGGTTGGGAAATGCGGATACAATCATCCAATTGCATAACTTGGATGCCAATAAATAAATGTAGTAGACCCAAGTTTGTCAACTCAAATGTCTTCTTCAGCTTCTCCTTAAGACTCATAATCAAATCACCACTACTCCTAGTGATAATAATTCATATACAAATAAAGAAACAATTAGAACTTCATCATTTGTATGCACAGATAAATATTGTGATTTGATTCACAATGTTTGAAACAAAAAATAAGAAAGAACTTATTAATCTTCTCTTACCATGCCTATGGGTTTGTTTCAAGGCATACTAGTATTTATTCAATTGACACAAGATTTCCCTCTTTTATAAAACCTAGAGTTCGCTCCATTCAAATCTCCTAAGCGAGATCCCCATGTAGGAAGGCACTCTTCACGTCCATTTCATGTACCTCTAAACCAAAACTGCCAGCAATATAAAGAATGAGTCATACATAATTCATTTGAGATAAAGGGGAAACAATCTCTCTATGTAGCTGATACCATCTTATTCATAAAAACCCTTTTCTACCAATCAAGCCTTATGTCCTTCAATAAAATTGTCTGATGTCAACTTAGTTTTGTAGATCCACCTTGCATTTAACAAAATTTATTTCCTTGTGTTCAAGAAACTACATCCCAAGTCTGATTCTTCATCAAGGAACCAAACTCTTCAACCATAGAGTGTTCCCACTTTATTTGGTCATGCAGATATGCATATGTATCAATATTGAATTCCTCTAGCACATGTCAAGTACAACATTTTTATACCATTTCTATCCTTGAATCTTCCTAAAATTAGATGGATAACCTATGTCAACATTGACAAATTTAACCATTTTGGTTACCCACTTAAGATGATGATATTCCTGTATAGGATATATCTTGTTACCCCCTCACATTTAGGGGTAACTAAATGAGATTGTTCTCCTATGATCCTTACCACAGACAACAATTCCACAAACAAGATCCATGGTTTTCTGTAGACAATTGACTGATGATGCTTCCCACATGTTTGCTTATCTCACTCAAATTTTATGACTATGGTTCTTGACATACATGAGGTACCTTGTTTAATTGATTCATATTACGTGCTAATGCCTTATGTATTTGTCATGAAAGTAGTGACCATTGGTTGAGTTGGATAATGGATCATGATCCTCTAAATTTGTGCCTTTTCCCTTCAAGTTTCACCTTGGTGGTCATCATCATCTCCTAGATACGTGTTTTCAATCTTTGATAGAGTTGTACTACTTGGGGGATTTGAGAGGAGTAACGTGTCCATATTCCAATCCATACATAAAATTCTTCATCCTTCCCAATTTCGTTTGTCCCCACATTTGGGTTGGTTGTCATATGTCATAGATATAGGTTCATACTTCATAATCCCATGAGAAGAAGGAGTTGGAATGCTTGAGGTTGATGCAACAAGAAAAAAAAGGGGAAAAGAGAAAGGTGCTAAAATCAAAATGCAAAGAAAGATGAAAAGAATAGAAATGTCAAAAACCCCAAGTCCTATGCAATGAATGCATATCTAAAAAAGGACTAAATGAAGTTGAACAAAAGTAAAAATCCCAAAAAAGGTTAAATATATAAATAAAAATGAAAAAGGGGGTTTGGAAAGACATATTGCTGAGGAATGGGTAACTCAATGCATAAACACTCCCTAATTCCAAAGGTGCTCATGTGGATGAATATCTTACATAACTTCACATGAATATGAAATACTACTCATAAAGTTAAACTCCAAACCATACCATCTATCATTACACATGCTCCTTGATGGGTTTCTTGAGAAATATTTCTATTATTTTGTACTGACACATGTAATAGGGGCTAATGACGACCATCCCATACCTAAACTTGGCAATTTATATGAATTTTATGAGTTATTGTGAAGTTTGAATATGATGATTAATGTGATCTACCTAATGGCATTTACATTTGACATGAATCACTTTTTATGTTGTAATTGACTTGTGTACATGCCCCTGGATTGATGGCTATATTGGTTCACTTGAGCCTCTCTTTGGATGATGTACTTTGTATTGATATGAGCCTTATTCCTTTGGAGGATGTTGAGGAGGCACCTTCCACACTTGATGGAAGTCATCCCACTTCTTATGAGGGATTCTTTGAGGATGTCACACCTTGTAGAGATGACCTAACACCTTTTGTGGAGGATGTGACACCTTTTGGAGGTGATATTGCACCTTTTAGAGATGATTTTGCACTTAGAGGATGAAATGTTGCACCCATTGGAAGGAACGTTCACTTTGGGTCCCCTACACATGACTTTTGACATCATTTGAGTGATCCATCCACCCTTGGGAGACCACACATGCCACACATGTCACTTTAAGCATGCATTTATGGAGGCGTTTTATCATTTGAGCATTTTACTTCATCTTGGGAGCATCGTTGGGGGTCTTTTGACTCATCCACTCTTGTATCATGGATATTTTATGTGTTGTGACCTTATATCTAGGCCTTGTAAATATATAAAGACATTTATATATTTTCTTAGGGTTTAAAGATAGGAAACTATTGTTATTTTAATGAGAAGGGTGCTAGATCTCTCATATACATATAGAATCCCATTTGGAATCATTGCTAGAACTTGTGGAGAACATTACTTGTGTACTTATTTTCTTCTATATTTTCTATGGATGGATAACTAGAGCAACTTCTTGAGGATGGTGTCTTGTGAATCATCTTCTAAATTTCATGGATGCTCTTGGATAAGGTTTTGAAGATGAATCAATTTCTTGAGTAAGTGGTCTCACTTGATCTTATGGATGTTTTTTTATGAATGCTTTTAAGTGTAATTGTACTTTTATAGTGGTGGTGCACTCTCTTTGTGTCTTTATTAAACACACCCTTTCTTCATAACTCTTGGAAGTTTACTAGTGGAGTATCTTCCCTTGAACTATCTTGGAATTTGTAAGGAACTAGGTTAATTTGCTAGGTTTTGTAGTGGACAACCCTAACTATTACCCTAGTTCTCCTTACACTTTCTCAAGGGAGTCCTTAGTTGACTCCGTATGCCCCCCTTAAAAAAAAACAATAGTAGGCATCGTTCTTCTTCCATCTAGTCAATCTTAAATCTAAGGTTCATCCTTTTATTTATGTTTTAGGGTATGTCTAGGGTTTTTATAACAACTTACATACATTTCTAGACATAAAAAACCCTAGATATCTTGGTATTTGTGCATACACTTGACCTAAAAAATATTTTTATTGCATGAATTAGCCTTGTTGCTTCATATTGCTGCAAAATTAGGGTTAGACATTTTTTCTTTATTGGTTGTTACATCTCTTTAAATTTTCAGTTTTCATAAGTGGTACAAACCCTAGTTTTATCCATTGTTTTAGCCTTAACTTTTACTTGTTTATATCTGTTTAAGGAGATGAATTGTATATTTGTTATAATTTTTTTTATGCTGCAATTTACTTATCTTTTATTACAACAACCATAAGTAATTTTCAGATTTGTAGTGTTTGGGGATCGTTTTGCATTAGATAATAACTTGTTAAACCCTCTAAACAACCCTAAAAACACATTGAACTCAAATATGTAATTTCTAATCCATAACTTGGTTGATATATTTAGTTGGTGGTAAATTGGATAGCTACATAGGACACCTTAGATTTAATTGTGTCTTGCCTTAGGAACCCTAGAGGATACTAGGGAAGCCTCCCCTATGTTAGATTTGTCCTTCACTAAAACAAGGGAAGTTGTTTCCTACTTGAGAGTGGTAACATTTCTAATGTTCCTCTCATTTTTTACCTTATGAAGGCTTTGCATTGGGGTGCAAGATTGTGTGATAACATGTCCAAAAATTCCTTTCATCACTTTTAGTTGGTTCATTTCCAAGTTTCTAACTTGTAGTCAATTCTACAGTAGGAGTGCAATGGTCCTAGATCATTACGAAAATACTCTAGTCTACTAACATAGTTACCAACTTAATGAGAACTTTGCAGAGTTCTCATTTTTCGGGGTGTCCAATTTTTTACCACGCTTTTAAAAATGGTTCTACAAGTAGCACCCCCCTCCCTTTTTAGATGGTTTTTGGACATTTTAAATTTTCTTATCCATAATGTTTCCACATTTTTTTTCAATACTTATTTTTGCATCTATTTTCAAATGTTTCATTTTTTTTTTTGCCAACTGTGTTTTTAGTGATTTTTCCATGCTTATTTCATTCTTACAAATAATTTTTACCATTTACTTTTTTGAAATTAAGATTTTTCATATAATTGTGTCTCCTTAATTAATTCGGTTCATGATTTTTAAAATAGTGGAAAACAACATTTTAAACACATTGTTTACCTTTACTTCAATACATGCAAAATAATTGTAGTTAAATAA
>SNQJ01S0019960.1:69644-96390 GCA_010110895.2 Picea sitchensis
AGGAGTCCAAGAGACCTCTTGGAAGACGAATCCAAAGGTCAAGATAATGTATTTATAGATGTATCATATCAATGAGAAATACAATCCATGCTTATCTAAATTTGTGTGTCTAACAAGAATAAACATTTCACTTATTTGATTTGAACCTGGGTGGGGAGGTTAACAATCAATCCTCCCAACCACCCAGGCTAGACCCAATTGACATGGAACTCTATGAAACATATTCGACGTAACCATCAATTTAATGCTTATAAAATTTAGTTTTCCTGGTCTTTCAAGCCAAATCTTGCTTCTATTATCAAGCCATGATATGAGTGTTGTCGGTAATATATCCTTCTTTGGATATTCACAAAACTTATATAGTATATTTTTGGGATCAAGAATACCCTCGACAAAAATACAAAAATCATCGTTCATGTCTTTCACAACAAACCTTTTAGGGAAAAGCTCAACCTACTTTCTAGTGTGAGTGGGATATGGTACAAATAACATATTTACACTAAGTTGGGGAACATGGTAAACATCAATAATCACACCATGTTGAAACTCAATGTTACCACTACCAACAATATTAAGTTCATAAACATTTGCAACACATATATTTTCTTCCTTTTCTTTACTTAACGAAGAAAATAGAGAGGCATCCATGTCCATATGATGTGAACAATTAGAGTCAAATATCCACTATATTAGAGAGCCATGAGCATGCAAAATTGAGAAGAATTAACATAAAGGCTATAATTATCACCCTTACCATCTTGAAAGTACTTTGTTGATCACTTGGTCAATTAATCCATTATTTTACTTCAAGCCTCATGACCGTCTCTTCAAGATCATCAATGTCTTCCAATAGGTCTTCTCAATGTGTCCTATCATGCCACAATACTAATAGGTATACTTATTCTTACTCTTCTTGGTTAAATTCTGAGTGTTATTCAAGTGGAGTATCCATCATGATTCATATAATGATCTCCTCCATGGCTTCTTCTTGCATTATCATATTGATCTCTTTCCCTATAATTATGTTGACCCTTTCCCTTAAGAAAATGGGTCTATTTCTTGCTGTCAACCTTACCTTCAACATTAAAATTTTCTAATTCCCAAATCAACGTAGTACATAAAGAATCAAAGGTGAAGTACTTACCATATTATTTCCTTGGTGTCCAATTTGCATGTATTGTGGAGCAAAAAACATCATAGGGTGTCTTCAAATTCACCAGGATTGATTCTATCAACTGTCCTTTCTTATTTGGAAATTATTTTCCACATTCACCTAGCTTCAATTATATCTCCTCAAAGTGATCCAAATAAACCTCAATCCTATCTAAAGAGAGAGGTTCCAGAGAGATCAAATCTCTTTCAAGTTGCATGACACAACTTTAATCAATCTTAGCAAATGTCTTCTTTAGTTTCTTCCATATTTCGTTCGGGTAATCAAGGCCATTGGTTTGAACTAAATCCACCTTGAAATGTAGGTTATCATGACCCTTATAACCACATCCTTCTTGCCACTGAAAAATAACTTCTCATGATCATATTTTGGATTAGGAACATTAGTCTTTGTAAACTTCCACAATTCTTTTCTCTTCAACAAATTTTTCATATCTTGCACCCACATGCCATAGTTGTACTTTCCATTGAGTACCATATGCTCTTTCTTAGAATTAATATTCATTTTGCAAACCTTTATCCAAATATCAAAAGTCCAAATAGGTCAATTTCTTTAGAAATTTGGCTTCTCAAGATTGCATAGCCATCTACATTTTTCCCTATGATGCAACAACCTTCAAAACATTTTGCAGTAGCTAGAACCAAGCTAGGGTCTTCAAACCTAGAGCTTTGATACTAGTGAAGTCCTCAATAGACCCTAGGCCCTAGGGCCTAGGGCCCTCCAAAATCTTAAAGCCTCATTGATTGCACCTTATTATCCTTGTGACTTAATTTTTTGAGGTGATTTATGATCTCACGTGAGTTCAAGTTCTATGATTAGTTTTCTTCATTGGTTATATTACCTTAATTTTGCTTGCATTATTATAATTGGATTCCTATTTGATCTTTGCTTTGATTTTATTTGGATGACTAGGTTGGTTTTGATGATATATGAATCCTTTTTATTTCTTCTGCATTGAAAAATATAAGGATTTCAAGGCCCTCTTGCTCGCAAGGACCTCACTGAAGTTCCTTTTTTATGCCATGATAACTTAGCCACAATGTTTTTAGTGAATGTATGATTATAATTATGAGTGAATTATGTGCATGAAGAATTACAAGTATATATTCTTATTCTGATGCATACATGGATAACTACATATTAAAATCATTGCATTATTTAATCAAGGCTTACTACACAAGCATTCACTGACCTTGCTACTTTTAAAAATATGTGTTAACATTGTTTAAATGCACCTATAATTAGATTTCCTTGGTTACTTTTTATGAGGAGACACAAGTTAATGTTTAAGCCTATTCAATGCACCAACATGCTTGTTACTGTAAATTTTTTCCACTGAAACCATTGACAAATGACATTGACAAGCATGGACGAAGTTAGAAATAAGGAGATATGGGTAGTATAAGGATGGGATTATAAATTCATTTCAATTATCAATGGTATGCCTTCTAAATGTGATACTAGTTTGTGAAACAAAGAATTCATCTTCACAAAACTAACATGATAATGAAGCATGAATGAAGGGGCTCCTTGCATTCTTCTGATGGAAAAATAAAACAACTTGTATATGATTTGGGATGTAGTCGAGCATGCCACATTCATATGAGCTCATGGAAAACTTCTATTTTAAAACCTATTATCCATTCATTCATATTTCTTCATTGTAGTTACAAGTAATCATTTGTAAATGTAAAGCAACTTCAGAATAAGTCTTGAATTACAAATAATTGTTCTCCATCTAGAGAGCTCATACACTAGTGCCATTGATATGCTAAATCCTAGAACATTATGTTTTAATCTAGGAAGATTCCGAACCCCAAATGACAATAAGCAATCTAGTAAGCCATTGTAGCAATTTGAAGATTCTTCAATGATGGTGCAACATTCATGGATTTTTGCACTACATAGAAAAGAAATGATATTTTCAAGGCCAAAACATGTTGATAGATCTTCAAGGCTAGAAAACATTGACAGAGAGGTTGTAGTAGAAAATTGAAATAAGCAATGATTCCTTTTTCCTCCCAAGGTGATCCTAGAGTTAAAATGCACTCAGTGAAGGGACGCAACAACCAAGCAAGGAAATCAGTGACATATTTTATCCTTGGAAACTTTACTGGGCTCGATGAGTGGAAAAATGCATCGAAGACCAAAATGCTCGGGTAAGGGAGTTGCAACACCAACATAGAGCCTCAAGTGATGCGTTTTGATGTTATACATTCTGTCAAGCCCCACCAAAATAAAAAAAAACATGTGGGAACAAAAAATACACCACTAAAGGAGTTGCAACAATAAGATAGAGCATCAAGCAATGCATATTTCCCTTTGGTTTCTTTTTCTCTTTGGGGATTTACCAGACCTCGTCATAGTTTGAAAAATGCTCAAAGAGGTAAAACACATCACTAGAGATGGTGCAACAATTGCCTAGAGAAACAAGCAATGCATTTTATCCTTAAAGGCTTTGTTGAACCCCACCACAAGCTAAAAAATGCATGAAGAGGTGAATGCCATAGTAGAGGAAGTGCAGTGGTGGAACAAAGGAGAGAGTAATACATTTTCCCCTTTGGGGAATTGTTGGACGTTGTCATGAGTTAAAAAATGAATAGGGGACAAACATACAATAGTTGGAAATATGAGGAAGAAAATTAGAGAAAAAAATGGTGCATCTTTCCCCTTAGGTCTTTCTCAGACCATGCCAAAGGTTGAAAATTTCATAGAGATGAAAAATGCACTACCTAGGAGGCTTCAACAATAGAAAAAGTGAGAGAGGGATACACTTTTACCTTTGGGGATTTGCTAAACCTTGCCAAAAGTAAAAAAATATAAAGAGATAAAACACATTATTAGGGATGGTGTAGTAGTTGCTTGGATTAGAAAGAAGTGTTTGTTAGCCTTATAATCTTTTCTAGACTCAACCAAGAGTTAAAAAATACATAGGGAGGAAAATTGCATCACCACAAGCGCTGAATACCATCAACCATGGGATTTTTCTCTTAGAGGCTCCATTGTATCCCTAGGCAAGTAAAAAATTGCACTAGGAAGAAAAACACATTAGTGGAAGGGTTGCAACAACATGTCAAATGAGGATGATATGCATTTTATTTCTTGGGATGGATAATGTATCATTTTCCTTACTGGGTGAAATTTGGAGCTAATATCTTTCCCGTAGAGCTTAACTTGCTAGTTCTTGGGATTATAGAAGCTTCTCCATGCTTAGCACCATATTCTCTTTCTGTTCATGATGTTTCAAAAGTACATTTTGATTTACTACCCTTGTTTATTGATTCTCATTGGCAATTTAGTGCAATGCCAATATACATTGGGGGATGGAAGATACTATCCTTTTACTGTATGAATAAGAAATAGAGCCACTCAATTGTTATCTACAATCTTAATTTGAGCATGAAAGACCAACTTACCTTTTGAATATTTGAATTCCAGTTTACTTTTGGCCATTAGACGTTCACTCCAAGACTCTAGGGAAGTTTGTTTCCTTAGACAAGGGAGTTTGTTTAATATTTGGTCTTCTTGCCTTGTGCCTTGTCTTGGTTACCACATCTTTTTGGTTGGTATAAGGATGGAGGCTTGTAAATATTCCATTTTACTCATCTTAAGGAAGTGGGAAAACCCAAAGTTTTTTGGTCTCCTTACTTCTTCCTTGTGTACAATCAAGCTTGCCAATTTGGGATAGAAAGTCGTATTAAAAAAGTTAAATGGTGGCCAAAACATCTCCGTATTTGACAATTTTGTTGGTTTTACTAAGCGCTTCCTTATGGTTTCATGCCTTTGCCTCATTTTTTAAATTTCCCTTCCTCTTCTCACTCCACATGGTGTTTGCCTTGTGTTTCATTTAGTGTTTGGTATTCCCACCTTATGGTTTGTCTTGGAAACACTATATTTTTGGTAGGTGTAAGGATGCTGGCTTGTTACTTCCATACTACTCACCTCAAAGAAGTGGGAAACCCCAAATTTGTTCAAAATATTACATTATGTAATAAAACACTATGAAAAAAACTAAAATACCTGACCTTATAATGTGAGAACTTGAAAAAATCATGTATCATGTTCTATAGATAACCTGATTCTTCATTATATTTGATCCAAAGAGCCACAAAGTGTCTCTAAATTGAATTTCAAACTTGTGGAAAATACTTCATTTTTCACTTACATTGATTACACAAAATTAACATGCATAGACAACCATGTCCCTTCTAATAGATTCATATTAAAGTAAGGCTCTGACATTTTGTTAGAAACAAATATTAAAAAAAATTCATAATAAAAGATAGACACCAAGTTTATAGTAGAGAAACCCTCATTGATATCTCCACTTCAATAAAATATTCCATTACATGATTTTACAATGTATTACACTGGTCATACATTGACACTCATAGCCACTCATTGATATTTTACATTAGTCATGAAATAATTTAACAATTCAGTACTAGACCCCTTTACACAGTGATTCTCACTCTAACATAACTATTGCATTAATTACATACCAATAGGCCACCTTCTAACAACTATATTAAAGAATAACCACTATGGCTCTTCATCAATGGAACTTAATGTCCACTAAGCCAACAACTAAAAAATTGCAATTTAAAGTTACATATATAACGCTAACATAGAGGACAAGACACATGAATGGCGGCATCCTACATTTACCTTGTGGCACTCTATTTCATCTTCCATCAAGATACTCATAGCATAATAAAGGTTGAGAAGAGATTACACAATGCAAACAACCTTGAAGAGATAATGCTTGGAGTGTCAATTTCTACATATTCTAGTAGGTAATATTTTCTTCTTTCACACTTTGGTGACACTTTTCCAGCTCTAGAATTGTGACGTCGGGAACCCATGAGTTGCATTAAGAAGGAGTTCATTACTTTGTTTATATATATATATATATATATGCAAATAGAACAATTGCATTCTCTATTATCTTCCTCACATTCATGATTTTCCCTGTTGTGATCATGGTACACATGATTCAATACGTGGTAGACTAATAAATAATCATATCTTTCTCTCTAATCATAATGCAACTTGGTGTAATGGCTATTAAATTTTAGTATGCAAGATCTTCTTCTCTCCTACAACATTTAAACATAAATATTAAAAATATTACCCCCTCCAAATTCTCTATCAATATGTACCAACTCACTAAAGAGAGAATAATATAAATATCAAAATTGAATCTACAAAGCCTACTTAAAATCCACATGGATTGACCCAAAAGAACTAGTTCGAAAATTCTTTCATAGTTGCTTTCACAACTACATACACTTCAAGGTGGAACTCATTTGCACTCCTACATATTCCAGATTACCACTACCTTGTAGCTCAAAATCATAGATTGTGTATGAATATATATGAATCAAAAGACTATTTTACCTTTATATGACTTTTCTATTATCAAATCCATCACCAATTTCATTGTTTTTTCATACTCTCATGGTTTCTTGAGGATTTTAATAGTGTTCAAGGACAATATACTTATCCCCTTGCTCCTTCATGAGATGCTTCACTTCTGGAATAAAACTCTTAGAGATAAATCTCCCTACATTACTCACTCAAAACTCATCACTGTTTAATTCCAACCTCTCATAACTCCAATAACAAATGACCTCATCAACACTACTCCAATACTAGGTATATTAGAGAACCTAGGCTTTATTCCACACAATTAGTGAACACCATGAAACCCACTACACACTTCTCAAGATTTAATGTTAGAATTTTATCACACACTTCTTGTTCCACATGGTGTTTTCTTTGTGTTTCATTTAGTTTTTGGTACTATTTCTCTATGGCTTGTCTTAGCAACCCCATGTTTTTAGTAGTTGCAAGGATGGAAGACTGTAAATATTCCATGTCACTCATCTCATAGAAGTGGGAAACCCTAAATTTGTTCAAGGTCTCCCAACTTATTCCTCATGCATGGGTAGGATGGCCAATTTGGGCTTGCATGTCATCTCAAAAAAGTTAAGTGGTGACCAAGACCTCTCATTTGACAATTTTATTGTATTTTCGCCAAGCACTCCCTTGTGGTTTTGTTGCCTTCATTTTCCTCTTCTCATTTTGCATGGTGTTTGCATTGTGTTTTGTTTAGTGTTTGTTCTTCTTTCCTTGTGGATTGTCTTGAAAATCCCATATTTTTTTTAGGTGTGAGGATGGTGTCTCATAAATATTCCATGACACTCATCTCATGGAAGTGGAAAACCCCAATTTTTTTCAAGGTATCCTCACTTTTTCCTTGTGCATGGGTGGGCTTGCGAGTCATCTCAAAAATCTTAAATGGTGACCACGACCATTCATTATTTTTCATTTTTTTTGTATTTTTACCAAACAATCCCTTGTGGTTTTGTTTCCTCTACATTGTTGTTCGCCTTTGTCTCCCTCTTCTTATTCCACTTAGTGTTTTCCTTGTTGTTTCATTTAGTGTTTAGTCTTCTTGACTTGTATCTTGTCTTGTGAATCCCATCTTTTGGTAGGTGTAAGGATTGAGGCTCATAAATATTCCATGCCACTTGTCTCATGGAAGTGGGAAACCCCAAATTTGTTCAAGGTCTCCACACTTATTCCTTATGCATTGTTGGGATTTCCAATTTGGGATTGAAAGCCATCTCAAAAAAGTTAAGTGGTGACCAAGACCTCTCCTTATTTGTCTATTTTGTTGTCTTTTTACCAAGTACTTCCTTGTGTTTTGGTTGCCTCTATGTTGTTGTTTGCCTTTCTCTTCCTCTTCTTGTTCCACATGGTATTTTCCTTGTGTTTTGTTTAGTGTTTGGTCTTATTTCCTTGCACTTGTCTTGGAAACCCCATGTTTTTGGTAGGTTTAAGAATGGAGGATAATAAATATTCCATGCCACTCTTCTCATGGAAGTGGGAAACTAAAAATTCATTCAAGGTCTCCTCACTTCTTCCTTGTTCATGGGCAGAGTTGCAAGTTGTCTAAAAAACGTTAAGTGGTGACGAAGACCTCTCCTTATTTGATAATTTTATTGTCTTTTTAGCAATAAATCCTATCATAAATATTCCATGCCACTCTTCTCATGGAAGTGGGAAACTACAAATTCATTCAAGGTCTCCTCACTTCTTCCTTGTGCATGGGCAGGCTTGCAAGTTGTCTGAAATTTTTTAAGTGGTGACCAATACCTCTCCTTATTTGAAAATTTTATTGTCTTTTTAGCAAGCACTCCCTTATGGTTTCATTGCCTCTACCTTATTGTTTGTTTTCATCTTACTCTTCTTGTTTCACAAGGTTTTTGCATTGTGTTTTATTTAGTGTTTGGTCTTCTTTCCCTGTGGCTTGTCTTGGAAACCTCAAATTTTTGGTAGGTGTAAGGTTGGAAACTCGTAAATATTTCATGCCACTCATCTCATGGAAGAGGGACCTCAAATTATTTCAAGGTTTCCTCAGTTCTTCCTTGTGCATGGGAAAACCTTCCAATTCGGGTTTGCAAGCCATCTAAAAAATGTTAAGTGGTGGAAAATACCTAAACTTATTTGATTTTTTCTTTTTTCTTTTTACCAAGAGATCCCTTGTGGTTTCATTGCCTCCACCTTGTTGTTTAACTTTGTCTTCCTCTTCTTGTTCTACATGGTGTTTTCCTTGTGTTTCATTTAGTGTTTGGTCTTCTTGCATTGTGACTTGTCTTGGCAACCCCATCTTTTTTGTGTTGGTTCAATATTATAGAATTGCATAATATTTTTTTATACTCGAGTGAGAATTGACTAAATATCAATGTATCATGGTGCCAACTTAGATTTTTCCTACTTCAATAAACATTTAACAAGATTTATATATTTGTTGTTTTGCAAATGTAAAAGTTATTTATGAGAAATCAATTATAACGTTGTCATGTTTCTATATGTTGCCACTGAAGAGACTGAGCAACCATATCCACTTGGGCTTGACAAATCACCCCATACTCAGGAATACTTAGGTATCATGTATCAAGTTAAATTTGTTTTTAATGTGAAATTTGTTATCTTATTTTGGTTGATGTTTATGTTTCTATACAAATCCAACATATTAGAAATGTTATGTAGGACCCTTTATTAATCATCCATTCACCATGATCACCTTTTCTTATCCATCCCACAACCACACCATACATCCCATAGGGTAGGTCTGGTCCCTGGACACCCTTTGCTAGACCTCAAAATTCCTTTTTCTCCCCCCAGGGTACTTCATATGATACTACATCCCATGGGGGTTTATCGCTGCCCACCCCCATCACCTTTTCCATTCCACCCATACATTGTGGCTACACCCATTTTCCCTACACCAATCCACATTGCTACAACCTCCCTTGCTACATCGACAATTGCAACAACTACCATTGCATCTACTATACTTACATCCATAGTGGTTGCATCTATGGTTTCTACAACTAAAATTTTCCTATCCCCCATTATTGCCTTGGATTAGGTTGTTCAATTGAGTGCTTTGCCTCCTATCCAGGAAGGTCAATCTCTATCATTAGCTGAGATATTCATGGTGAGATAATTAGTTGATGAAATTATTATATATAATGAATGGAATTGATTTTAGGAATTTTTAATTTTTCATTAATTGATTTTTGTAATTGTTGTAGAGAGGCATACTGGAGAGACTTGGGTCATGGAGGAGGGAAATACCCTCACAACTTTCAGTCTCATTTGTAGTGAATTTTGTGATAATGAATTCTAATTGTGTTTTTTAAGTGTGTTAATTGATATATTTGTTGATTTTTTTTATATGAATGTTGTTTCTTCTCCAGTCTCCATAAATAAACACTACTCCCATACATAAGAAGGATTGAGTTTACTCTAGTTTGAAGAGGAGGAAGATCATCTCTGGGGATGCACCTAGTAGTGGTGAAGGTGGTAGGGGTTAATGAGTGACTCATTATGTATCTTGACCATGATGTGGCATTTTGGGCATGAGGTGTCATTTTATGTCTAGGGCATTAGTTTCCATTGTTTCGTGTTTGGGCACGAGGCGCCATTATGTATATTGGGCACAACATGCCATTTTGTAAAGAATGTACATTTGGAACAATTTTGAATATATATAAACGACTTTGGACACGTATAATGAATTCTTTATGGTTCCATTTTTATTATTATTAATATTGTGCTATTATTCAAGTTTTTTTTTTTTAATTTGATGTTTATGATGAATGATGTTGTACTTCAAATTTGATATGCTTTGCGAAGGATTACTTGGAAATTCAACCCATGGAATTATAGAAAAGCAACAAGTTTGGGTGTAAATAATAGTTTAGGGAGACATGTATATAGTCAAAACAAAACATGAAACTCAATTTGTTTTGTAGGATGCTTGAATTTCAACAAGGAGAGGTCTTGGTCACCACTTAAAAACTTCATTGTCTTGTCTTGGAAATATTATATTTTTTGTAGGAATAAAAATAACATCCCATTTATTCTAATACACTCATTATCTAAGGTCATTCAAGTAAACCACTTACTAATAAGATTACTAATTGGATATGTAGAAGCATAGTGGGAGGGTAATTGCAACATTTCATGAGGAAATTAGGAGAAATCAGAGAAGAGGACCGTTAAAACTAAAGAAACACAAACAAACACAAACAAACAAATAGAGACAACATTTTCCCTGGAAACCCTTAACCAAGAAAACCAACATTTGAATAGATCTCTATTATTTCCTTGGAAAATCCTTCTAAGCACCAGGTCACCAAAGGAAATTTACAATGGAGTTCTTCAAGCCTTTAAATAGGATTCATCACATCAAATATCATGGGTTACCCAATACCATGGGACCATAAACCACCAATATTAAACCCATCATTGATCTAATCATGGTTATGTTAATTACTCTATGACTGAGACAAGATTAAACCAACATTTCCCCCTTTAAACTTGACTTGGGATAAACACCTACCTTGTTCAAATTTTATAACCAAGTATCTAGGTACCTGGGAATACAAAATGATTCCTTATCACCTAGGTCTATGTCTAAAAATTACACTAGTGATACAACAATCTGTATGACTATTTACATGTGATTTTGCAATTTGTCATTGTGCCAACAAACTTATTCTCTATTTTTTTCCACCTCCATGTTCTTCTATCAATACTCAAACTCGATTATTGTCATGCCTTTCCAACTACCATCACTTCAATTTGTGATCATTCATGGTTCTATGAACCATGATAAATGGTAGTTGGAAAGGCATGAAAAGAATCGAGTTTGAGTATTGGTAGAAGAACATGGAGGTGGAAAAAAATAGAGAACAAGTTTGTTGGCACAATGACAAATCACTTAAATTTGTGTGTGATCGAATATATATATAAACAATACATGCACATAGGTTATTGCATGGATCCTCCATGAATACACTAAATTTCTATTACTATAAAATTAAATTATGGAACTAACCAACACCATCTCCACATAAGTTGCACAAGTTGTTTAGTGATCACAACTATAGGTTTATACTTGTCTTGAATATAGCTATGCAACCACTAATATACACTCTTGGATATCAACACTAGAGTGGAACACAATGCACCCAATAAGTGAGAATGACGTTGTCTCCTCTAGTTGTTTATTTGGTAAACCTCTTTTTTTAATTGTATCTATGAGCACCTTATAGTGGTGACACCATTTAAAGTCCCATGAACAATGGACATGCATGTGGACATTCTCTCAATCCAGTTTCTTGGCATATCATGCCACCCTAAGTATACAATAGATTTGTAGATCCATTATTAGATTGAGAAGATCAATGGACTTTAGTAGCTGACTCAAAATATCCATTTCACAAGTATTATATTTCATACTTCACGAGTAGTATATCTTAGTAAATCTACTATATAAACATCTCTTACATAAACATGAATCCATCATGGATCTCATGAGGTGCTTGTTATACTTTGTCCCCACCATTGGCATATTTCTCATGGATCTATAACTTTGTCTCCCATTTGCTGGCATATTCCTTGCTCAAATTTCCTCCCACAAGCTTCAATGTAACAATTTCCATGCAAAACCTCCTCACAACACATTTGAAACTTAAGACAAAAAAATTGATAACTCCATCCTTTTTCAAGAATTTTTTTCTTTCCATAATTTTAATGTTGAGTCTTCAACAATAATATCTAACAAACTCTTTAGCTAAATCTCATATCTTATCTAATCAATTCTTCTGTCAACATCATATTTTTACCTTAATAAATATAAAACACTCTCTTTGTGGCACTCAATAGTAGAATACTCTCATAAGAGAGTCCAAGTTTATTGGATTTATGATGCAGGAGCATCGTAGAAAGCCAAAGCACGCACCTAGTCAAAGGAACAACTGAACGCGCGGATGTAAAAAGGACACATTTTTATGAACATAAAAACGTTTTTAATTTTGAAATCTGAAGCATTAATGTAATAGTTAGGAGAAGTGTACTTACATTTATGTCTTTGAGATATGAACAGATCTGGAGAAATTATTCTCATCTGCCGGATGTAATAGGCATTTAAGTCTGTTAATGTAAAGTATGTAGATATGAATGTTAGATTAGACAGTTTAGAAAAGTAGAAGGGAAAACGGATATAGACACCCTCACCCTTGTATCATTGTAATTTTTTGGAAGATCATTCAGAATTCATAAGCTGTAGAGCTGTAGCAGAGAGTTGTAGAGAAGAACCCATGTACAGGAGCACTTGAGTTAATATATATGAAGCTTTGACTCAACTTTCATGGTGTTATGATGCTTACTGTTTACCTTTGTTGAATGGTATGTTTACAATTGATTTGTTTCTCTGTTATGCATTTGTTTCAATGCTGCATTGTGTGTATGATTTCATGGTGAATGTATGAAGTCTGAGAGAGGAGAAGAATGAGTTTCAATTGTTTCTCTTCCTGAGAATTCCTGCAAGGATTGCAATGAACCTCCACAAGGTGTGCATTGACGAGGGTCTAAGTTTCATCTCAGAAAGCTCAGGAGAGATACTGTTGTTCTCATACCAGCTGGAGTGCAGGTGAAGCACAAACCCATACAAGGTGTGCGTAGGCTGGTTGGAGCCTTAGAAATTATCAACTAAGGGGAAGATTGAGAGGACCACTATTGCAAAGAGTGCACAGGGTTGGAGACTCAAATAACTAGAGGTTATTTGAAGATTTTCCGCATGGAATGCGAGAAGGGATCCTTTTGGGAAGCTTGAGTTTACAAGTGAAAGCTCAGGAAGGATAACACCTTTGAAGTGCTCAAAGGGAGATGAAGATAAAAATCGACTCATAGAAGTCAAGTTCAGGAGGAAGAACACTGAGTCGTTTGGGCAAAAGTCATTGAGTAGTGCATTTGGTGGTCAAAATTCTCCGTGGAGAACTCACGAAACCACGAGGACCGTAGGATCCAGGGGAGCTGTAAGGTGGTTAGGAGTTGGATGAATCCTCCACCCTGACATCAAGAGTCAACATGAACTGTTGATTGTGGTCAGTTTGAGCCGACAGATCATTTTGGGGATTCAGGATTCGTAAGTTTGGAGTGTAGGCCAAAATCCTTGGTCACTCTAATTCCTGAATAGCGAAAGGGATTTTCAGGTGTGAAATTTCAGCATTTCGGTGTTTCAGGGTTCGACATTCCGGAAATTCTGATGACAAGGAGCCGAGGGTCTTTGCATTGAAAATCCTAAAGTCGCGAAATGTGGCATGTCTTTGGAGTGGAATTTCGACATTTCGGCTTTCCGAGGTCCGGGAAGTAGAGGAGGCAGTGACTTTGGAATCGAGAGTTTCAAACTCCCGGTTCACGAAATCCCGAAGAGGGAAAGGAAAAATTCCTGAAAAGGTTGAGGGACAATAGCCATTGGGTACCAATCGGGTTTTGAGGTTTCAAGAATTAAGAAGTGGAGTTGCATGGTCAACACAACTCCCGAAATCGCGAAGAGAGAAATGCCGAAAGGTGGGTCCCAAGTATCAGTCAGAGGATACGTGTGGCAGAGTCAAAAGAGGGGTCAAGCTTCGACGAAAATCCTGAAAGGCCATCGATATCGCATTCCATGGGACGTTGAACCCATTTCGACATTCTGACATTTCAGAGTTCGGGGAATCATAGGGGAAGAGGAACGAATGTTGGTTGTTCGCTCAAAGTCCCGAAAGCAGAAACTAGTGGGTAAAAGGTGGGGTGTGCTTTTCGCGTTGGAGGAGTCAACCTTCATTGACGTTTCAGATTTCGGCGATTGTAAAAGTTGTGACATTGCGTTAAGAACCTCCAACGCGCGAAGCCCAAAATCTTTCGTGGCTTAAAAAAAGGGTTTGATTAACCTTTGGCGTGGTTTTAGTGATGATCCTGCGCGGATCTCGGCCCGAGGGAAGGGGGTCTGTGTCACTTTAATGCACCATCTAGGAAACATCCATGCCACTCTTGCTAGAGAGTTCAATCCTAATAGGCTCTAATACCAATTATTAAAATTAAGAAACTTAAACAAGCACATATAGCCAATATTTATCCTGGAAATCCTTAACCGAGAAAACCAACACCCAAACATATATCTATTATTTCCTTGGCCAATTCAACCAAACACTAAACCACCTAAGGAATTTTACAATGGCATTATTAAAGAATTTAAATAGCCTTTCATCACATCAAATACAATGGGAAATTACCATGGGTTACCCTATACCATGGGCTCATAAACCACCAATTATAAACCCATCATTAGATGAATCAATTTTACCTTAATTACTCTATGACCATGACAAGATTAACCTAAAATGGACAATGTGGCTATTTGTAAATCCTCTATTATATTAAGTAGTCCACGAGGCACATAAACTAGAAATATTTATGACACTTAAAATTTGGTCATTACATCATAAAATGATGTATTACTAATTTTTCATTATGGCATAGAAACACTCATATTTTAGTCACACAATCACAACTATGACCCAACTGTGTAGTTCACAAGTTTGGTCACACTACCTTGGCATGTGCATCCTCATCACTAATACACTATTCCAATTAAATGTGAGTGCAATGGCATGGATGGGAAACATTATATGTGAGTACAATTTCCATGATGGATCTTCTACTTCTCAGTCTTTCCATCTTCTCAAATTTATACACCTATGTAATTTAGGGCATGGACATGTGGGAAATGAAATTATTAGTATCCACTTACTATATTATTTATACCTCATATTTAGATTGTAAAAGGGTTCATCGGATTAATTCTTTGTTGTTTTCAAGTTCCATTTTGTTGGTATCTCATTATATAAATTTACTTTAGTAATGAGTATGTTGAGTTGATTTATTATCCGATTTATTGTTCCCATATGTATATTATTGATTTTACATTCATTTTTTTGTTATTTCTTGTCTTCCTAAGTAATTTTTCACATCAAAAACTAAAGATTTTGCATGTAGGTTCATACTTAGAGAAAAAAAATGAAGGAAAATTGATCTCTGCAACCAAGAATATACTATATGGCACATAGAGTCTTATTTCTTAGAATTGTCATTGAGCATATATGATGCACCAAAATGGCCTATGGTGGCTTTAATTTGAAGTAGACTAGGTGGTGGTCAACTCAATGGCACATGAGTCAAATGAAGTTGATCTACTAAGGATTTGAATCCCACCTTAACTAAAAAATGAGTGTATAAAATATTCACATGGGTCATATTCTCCTATAACATTAGTGATTCTTAAATCCTATGGGTACAAGGGGTTAAGATCCCTAGTGATTTTTGGCATAAATTCAATATTACAATACCATTTATACAACTTGCACTACAAGCTTAAGATGATATGATAAAAGACACAAGATGATATGATAACACAATCCTTTAGATTCAAGGGTTAAAACTTGAGAGGTGGTGCATTTATCCTTATTGATTTCATGGAGAGGGTGGCCCCATTAAATTATACATTTTGCAACTAATGACACATCTTTTCGATTTCTGGTTCTCATTTTGTGATCTTGATTGTATTTAAGTCAAGTGTCTCAATGATACATTGCCAATTGGTGTCGGGGTGTAAAAACCAAATTGAGTAGTAGAATTAATTTCCATAATCTCCAAGTGTGTTTGTTCAAGGATGGCATGAGCACAATGTCCACATGCTCTAGGGTCTTATTTTTCCAATTTTGACCCTTTAAAGCAAAAATTGCATTGTCTCTTATTGAATAAAACCCTAGTTTTGGAAACCATAGACTGAAAAAAGATTTAGGCCATGGGATCATGGGAGAGGGGAATCCATAGGTGTAATATAATGTCATTAATCCAATAGAATTGAATGTTTTTTTATATGAGTGCCTTTATCATTTTATGGTGACTTGCAACTTCCTTCCTAAATCCATTCAAGGACACATGGCAAATTTGTGCCAGGGGCATAAAAACCAAACTTAGCATCAAAATTGAATTTCATAAGCTCTTACAATCATGTTTGTTCAAGGTTTATGTGATCACACTATCCATAAGCTCTTGATCTAGGGTTTTCAAAAGTTGTCTCCCAAGTGCAAAAATTGCATTGTCTCTTATTGAGCAAAACCCTAGTTATGGAAATCATTGAAGATAACAAGTTCCATGTGATGAACTCATAGGAGAAGGGTTACACTAGGTGTAATACAATGTCACAAGTCCAATATAATTGAGAATTCATCAATACAAGTCTTAATTATCATTTTATGGCGAGTTGCAACTCACTTCTTGAAGCCATTAGAGGAATTATCGTGAATTTACGTTAAGAGTATAAAAGCCAAACCGAGCAGGAAAATTGAGTGTTGTAATCTATTTCAAGTGTGTTTGTGTGAGGTGAAAATAAACACATTTTCCACACACTCCCAAGGTATACTTTTCCATTTTTGACAGTTCAATGAAAAAATTGCATTGTTTCTTATTGAGCAAAACCCTAGTTTTGGAAATTATCGAATAAAATAAGCTAAAGGGTAAGGAATCATAGGAGAGGTGTTCCCTTAGTGAAAATACAATGTCACGATTCCAATGGAATCGATGGTTCATCAATTTGACTCTTAGTTATTATTTTACGACAAGTTGCAACTTGCTTCCTAAAGCCATCAACAAACACTTGGTGAATTTGTGCCCGAGGCATAAAAACGTAACCAAAAAACATAATTGAGTTTTGTAAGCTCCTACAAGTGTATTTGTGTCAAGTATGTCATGAGAATACTGTCCATACACTCCTAGGTCATATTTTTCCAATTTTTACCCTTTAATGCAAAAAATTGCATTGTCTCTTATTGAGAAAAACCCTAGTTCTAGAAATAATTGAATAAAATAATCTCTGTGTCATGGACTCATGAGTGAGGAGCTCCCTTAGATATAATCCAATGTTATGAGCCCAAAGGAATCAGTTTTTCATCTATCCAAGTCTTGATTTTCATTTTATGGTGACTTGTAGCTCACTTTCAAAATTCATTCAAGGACACATGGTGAATTTGTGTCAGGGGAAAATAAACCAAATCGTGTAGAAGAATTGAGAGTCATAAGCTCCTATAAGCATGTTTGTGCAAGAAAAATGCGATCATTCTATTCACAAGATCCAAATATATATTTTAAAAAAATTGACCCGTGAGTGCAAACATTGCATTATCTCTTACTGAACTTAAATGAATTTCTGGATGCCTTGATCCAGAATCGGATCCAGGAGTCTAACAGGGCTAAAAAAGGATAAAAAATTAAAGTGCTCAGAATAAGACGAAATGAATTCCATTGCGTCCGTCTCATCGTCTTGATTCCGACCATATATTTACTTCGTCAAACAGACTCCGTATGTGAAAGATACCGCATTCTGATCGAAAACCCAAACAGGTAAAAAAAGGGGGTGACTGTACAGTCCATACAGTCCACGTGGAAGGCTGACTGTACAGGCTGTACAATCATACAGATGATGTGGAAGAATATGGAGATGACATGTGGCAGATGGAAGGGCGTAGAACAGGTGATTTGGACCAGTCAAAGGGTGACACGTTTCACCACTGTAAGGGTGACACGTGGCATGGGCTCACGGTGGTAGGTACAGTGGCATGCTGACATCGCGGTACGGTTGCTGACTGGGCAGACACCTTGACAGACAGGTGGTCCAATCTTGTGTTGACAAGTGGCATCGTATTTGGCTAATGGGAAGGTTCTACATGGCCCAGTCTTGGGTTTCCACATGGCACCCCTCTATTGGTTGTTGGTTTGTGCAAAATTTTGGGGTCTCCACTGGAGTCGAACCCCCGACCTCCACCTGGCTAAGGACTGGCAGGACCGGGCTAACCACTTGCTCCACTGTTGGTTATTAACAATCATATGGCAAATATTTTATTTAAGTTTGATTGAAAGTTTAGATGGAGGTGGAAAGGGCTGGGGCTTAGCCCCAACCCACGATTTCATTATTTGCATGTAACCAAAACTAAAAGGGGTGTGGGCGCAATACGATAACCACCTACGGGGGTTAATGAAATAAACTCAGGCCTTTCCATATATCCGGGGGTGTAACCACTGGCCTAGATATCGGGGGATACACCAAAAGGAGGAGTGGTTGCGCACGCATAGGAATAAGACTCGACCATATGGCCTTCACACAGGATCAGGTGCCATATTTTGGGGGGCCAACGCGTTAAGGATAAGCGCTTGGCCACATGGCGCATTATTTGTGACCAGGAGCCCTACAAAAGGGGGCTGCACCCTATCTATGCATATTTTGGGTTTTAAACTTTATTATAGTGGTTTTATTAATTTATTGGCCTGTAATTAATGGATTTTATCCATTTTTGGGAGATATTGGGCATTTTTTGAGGCCAGATTTTGGGAGGAAGTTGGGGATGGATAACCAACTTTAGATCTATAAAAACTAGGCCTATTTGAGGCCATGGAGGACAGTTAGAGCAAAGTTATGCTGAAGGGAAGCCAAGCCAAAGCCATTTTTATGTAGGGAAGTTGTTGAGGAGCAGACGCTTGCGGGCCATTTCTGGGAGCTCTGATCATCCGTTTTGCAGGCCGTTTCTTCTACTGAGTTCTAGAGATCTGGAAGAACATGACCAGATCAGTCTTGTAGCCTAATGGCACTACTGCGGTGTATTTTTTGAGCTTTGAACATAAATAAAGAAGCCTCCCCCCACTGAGACAAAGGCCCGGAGATGTAGGCAATTTTGTGCCGAAATCCGTTATCACTTCTCTTGTTATGGTTTTCTGTTAATTACTTCATTTTAGATCTGCATATATGTATATGGATGTCATAATTCCTCTTATTTCCTCATTATTTCATTAAGCTTCTCAAAGGGTTAATTAACACATGCAATTAAAAAAACTCAACCACAGTCATTAAAAGATCTTCCCGGATCATGCCTGCATATGAATTTTGGGTTATTTAGTTCTCTCAATGTCATCCTAATTGATATATATTTTGTATGTCATTGACCACCCAATATAATAATGTTTAAATTTGGGATATCTATGAAGATAATTTTCTTCTATGATGCTAGGGTTTGATAATGTGGCAAGGATTTATGTTATGCATATAAACCCTAGGGAATAACACGATGTTGAAGATGATTAAGGTTATCAGGGATCTTACTATAGAAGACATGGAGAACTGGTTTTTATTTAATGTAAATTAATGCTTGCATAAGGGTGTGATACTTCTTTCACTATATGAAATACAAAAATGAAAATATGTGAAGTGGGCAGTGAGATGTTGGTTGTAGCCTAGAATCAAAAGTTTACAACGAGTTATTTGCATATCCTTCAATTAAATCCAAAATTCCTTATCCACTCATGCTGCATAATTTTCCTTCATCTGAATTCATGAATAAAAACTTTAAAAACAGACCTTAAATAACTATACTATACCATTGAAGGATAAACCTTGTGAAAAGGCCAAATCTATGGAAACATATAACTTGAGTAGGACTGAAAACCCCAAAAAAATCGAAAGACTAGGGTCTGATATTGTGATTCCAGGGTTTGTTCTATGCATGTAAATACTATCATCGAAAGTTTGCAATTTCAATCAATGTCCACTAAAGTGGAGTCTTCAGACCTAATGAAGTATCATTTTCAAACTAGGTGATACACATATCATTTAGTTACATCCAAAACTCCTTATCTACTCATGCAACATAATTTTAGTCTTTTTTAAATTCATGTATAAAAGATCTAATAAAAAACTTTAAAGAACTATACTATACCATATGAGGAATAACCCTATTAAAAGGATAAGGCTATGGAAATATATAAATTGAAGAGGACTCCAAATTAATAATCAACATTGAAGGACTATAGTTTGATAATGTGATGCTAGGTTTGTTTTTTCATGTAAATCCTAGCATTGAGTGCTTGCAATTTTCTTCAATGTCCATTGAAGTGGAATATTTAGACCTAATGAAGTATCTTTTCAAATGAAGTGATCCACATATCCTTCAATTACATCCAAAATTCCTTATCTACTCACATTGCATAATTTTGGTCTTTTTCTAAATTCATGAGTAAAAACTCTAAGAATATTTTTTAAAGAAATATGCTATACTATTGAATGAATAACCCTATGAAAAGGATAAGGTTATGGAAATATATTGAAGAGGAATCCAAAACAATTATAAACATCAAAATCCTAAGGTTTGATAATGTGATGCTAGGGTTTGTGCTATGCACGTAAATCCTATGATTTAAAGTTTGCAATGTCCTTTAATCTCCATTGAAGTGGAGTATTATGACCTAATGAAGTATTAATTTCAAACATTTAGTGATCCACATATCCTTCAATTGCATCAAAAATTCCTTATCTACTCATGTTGCATTCACAATATTGAATGCAACCGAGTTCTAATGTGTATAGGGGACTGTTGATGTGTTTTTCAATAGAGACCATTTTGTTTTTGGTCGAACTTGGAAAGTTCCAAATAATCTTCAATTGTTGATTGTGAATACCCAACAAGTTTCCAATAAGCTTCAGTTCTCTAGTTCTTCATCATGGAAGTCTAATGGGGATAGTTTCTCTTTGAAGCAAAGAGAAGAAAATAAAAGATACTCAAATAAGAAAATAGCTTATGTCTATCTTTTAACTAAATAACCTTAAGTCTTAGCTCCATTCAACACTTTACAAAATCTAAAACAAAGGTCATATGCCCAAGATATACCAATTTCCTCATTCTTTTTCTTACTCTCCACACTTCATACTCTCTTTCCACTCTACTCTCCTTCCTCACTACTCTCCATACTTAGACATTTTTCCAATCTTCCACACCATTTCCATATTTCTATACTTAGCGCATTTCTATTTTCCATTTTCATTATTTCTACCCGCTACCCCGTGACTTCTCAACACTTAGATATTTTTACATCTCTTTTTAGCAAGTCTTACCTCAACATCATTTTTCCACCAACTTTGCATTTAAAATTTTAATATGATTTCTTATCGTAATTTTATTTCTCATTATTTTTGGGAACATTTCCAAATGACACATGGTAGTGAAGACCTATTATACATGGACATGTGGCAGTGATGTGGACCTATCCCCAGGTGACACATGGATGGAAAAATATGACTAGATAGTGACATGGCATGATGAATGGGTGATGATGTGGCAGTAAAAAATACGTCGTGCACAAGCTACAAGGAGTTATATGGCTCTCTCTACCTCACATAAAAAGAATATGGAGATGATTATGTATAAATATTTCATGAGAACCTTCCCGTAATGCATGTGGGACAACTAATTTGAGTTTGTAAATCTAAGGCTCAAAATCCATAAAGATAGATCAATGGTGGCTAATTCTTCATCTTCAAGAGATCATATCTTTTGATCTAGACATCCAATTTGAGCAAATGAGAGTTTTTTGGAAATTTAAAGAGATGAAGAACACTATGGAAGTGGTTTCAATGGATTAAATATTAATTATTGGGTCCTAAAAATTAAATTACAGTCGAGACTATTTTTTGGGTTTGGAAACGAATAATTTTTGGAAAATGATTTATTAAAGGAAGCTTATGAAAATGTAAAGTGGGTCCCAGATGATGGCATGAATATCAAAGCTCATATTCACCAAAGGAATCTTAATTCATTGTACAAAATGGAAAAAAACCTAATTGAAAAGAAATTGCAAGAGGATGAAGAGAATATTATAAAAGAAGATGTGAAAGACATTCAAGAGGAGCGGTTGGTTGTTGGAGAGTTCACTACATGGGTCCTTCTGCTGGAAGCAAGTTTTTCCTTTCCAAATATTTGTGAATCCACTTGCTTGACTTTCCCATTCATCTTTCTCTCTGTTAGATTCTTTCCATAAGGTTTTCCATGTATGTTTTGCTATAAGAAGCCCTGGTTCTGATCAAATTTGTCTCGAAATTCTTCAGTCATTTTTCATGATATTCGAGGTCCAGAGGAGAAAAATCCTTGCTTTTAAAAATCAAATATAGTACAATTATAGTTTATCTATTTTTAATTAATATTGTTGAGGCTGTCATTCCAGTCTTCTTTTTCAAAAATTGTTAGACTGGTCATAATTGGGATATTATTATTGATTTCTCCCACAAAGAGATGTTCGAGTGTCATGTTGTTTTTATGAATCTGTTTGGTTGATGTATCAATGGATTCTTGAGAAAACGATGCTTTACAAACGCGTTTGATATTAACGAAGAAATATTGTAAATTTCTTTGATGACCTATCCATTTTATTTTTCCTTTCATTTTGCAAAGTCATAGATGATTCTAGATTCACATTATTTTAAAAGGAAGGAAAAATATATGTTGAAAGGAAACTCTGTGCAAATATCTTTTAGTTATATTTATTTATTTTTCTTTCCATGAATAAGATAATGTGCTTAATGAATAAATCTGCTAAATGAGATATTTTGGGGTTTTCTCTTTAGCACTCACCCCTTGCATTCATCTACAACCATACAAAGAATATTCCAATATATCAAGAGAGGAGAACCACCTCTGTAAAAACGAGGAGAATATTTCTTGTTCCCCATAATATTTTCTCTCAAATGTTGGTCATTTTCCCTTGACAAAAATAACAATCAACATGGAGAAAGCATGAAACTTATCACCCTTGTAAAAAGTATATTCATGATCTATATGAGGTTATTAGGAGCATAGAAAGAGCTAACTAGTGGCACTCCTATCTTCATTTAGTAGCACATCCATGTACTAACATATAAATTTGAGTGTTGCAACAATTATGGATATTTCAACAATGTAATAAGTCAAACATGCAAGTATATTTCAACACAAATGCATTATCATAGCTCAACATGTAAAAAAAATAGTATATGGGAAATCAAACTATGGACTTCGAGAGACATTAAAATGATTTGGAACATTTTTTTTTTTGAATGGAGGCCTTTTCCAAGGCCCTAATTAGTCCATCTATTCATGAATCAATCATAACTTTCCAAGGCCAAAAAGGTAGCCCAAATACTATTAAGAGACAAAGAGACAAGATGAAAGGAGGTGAGATCATTTTAACATCTGCCATAAGGATATTTAAAATATTTTGAATCTCATGCCATCAATCAACTTATAATGAGTGGGAAGAGGGTGGATTTGAGTGCACATGAGAAGGATTAAATACACTGTCTCTTATGTGATTATAGAATTTGTGCCTTTCATGTAAACCCTAGAGAATACCATGATGTTGAAAATGATTTGGGTTGTAAACCCTAGAGAATACCATGACATTGAAAATGATTTGGGTTCTTATTTCTCTTGTTGTAGCACTAAGATTAGAATTTAGGGTTTAATAATATCTCTAAATGAAACCCCTATTATGATTTATGAATCTATATTTTCAATGCCTTGAGAAGTATACTCTCACTTTTGTTTGACTAACACATTGAATATTGATAATCTTGAGTTAGGGGAATTAGGAAATGTAAAACAAGAAAAATATTATGTTTGAAATTGGGTATTTCATCTTTTTGAAAATTTGGTTGCTGGTGTTGGAAAAAACCATTATTCTTATTGATGGGCCCTCATGTGCTTATGATTATTTTTATAGCCCAGGGACATAAAAGGGTAGTAGTGTTAGAATCATGCTCTAAAACAATTATAATAATATTTAAATACATTGAAAAAATAAGAAAACAATTAATGTACCTCAATATAGAACATAAGTTTGAACATGCAATTTTACCTATTTTGTATACGTACCTAAGGCCATTCAAGTAGGCCATTGTTACAATATTTTTCCCTTGTGACCTTGAGTCATGTCACAGTAGAGCGAGACCATATATAAAATACATAATCCTACCCTCACACACAACAATGCTATGAGAAGAATAACTAATTTAATGAGAGAGAGAGAGAGAGAGAGAGAGAGAGAGAGAGAGAGAGGCCTCACACATTGTATCTTACGACCGATGTCGATCCTCTCTCTCCAACTTCGATGTTTCTCCCGATCTTCACTGGTATGAACTTGTAAAATAAGACCAAAACTATGCTACAACAAGGTAGTTATAGATTCAACTCATACATATAATGTGCAAATATTCAAACATATGAAGAAACTAGCACATATCAATATATTGAAACCAATTTACACATGTATGGGGGAAAGATAACTCTTTTATTGAAAATGGTAAAATGAATGGTTACAACCTAACTCGAACAACAAGCACTGGCTCAAAGCAAACTGCCTAGGTTCCTACAATGGTCCTTCAAGAATAAAATCAACAAGATGGCCCTTCTTCAGATGAACCAAAAGGGATAAGAAAACACCCTGTAGTCATATAATGGAGAAGAAGGAGTACAGGAAAGCAAGTTCCAGAACAAGGGGATGCTACTTAGAGAATGAAGGGAGATAGGGAGACTTGCAGATCTAACAACATAACTTTGCACTTTGGTTTTCCTCCACATCCATGCCCCAAAATGTGCCTTTATAAAACCCTAAAAAGTCTAAGGAGGTTGAATTCCATTGAGTATGGGCCCATGGAGGTTGGGAAACGAGCCCAACCGAAAAACCCATATGAAAATACATAATTATTTTATTTTTCAATTTTTTTGAGGGCATCTGTGAGTTGTCAACTAGAAACCCACAAACATCCACGTGTTGTACACATATGACCTGCAGATGGCACTAAAAATTATGTTTTTAAGTTAATTTGATGAGGAAAGTTGGGATTTAATATTGCAAGCTAGGGAAAGGGTTAGACCATGTCACAAATGAAATACAATGTGGATATTTGTGCTATCACAGATGCCCCCTAATGTGTGAGGTTATACGGGAAGATGATGACCGAAATACATTATATCTCTAAGAGGAAAGGATGCATTGAAGAAGAGCCAATGAAGGTTCCCAAAAAACTGATCCAAGAACATAAACTGTTAGTAGATATCAAGTAAGAGTATTCTTTTCTCAAGCCATGCATACCCATGCTAATAAGTGATGTAAGAATGGACACCAAATCAAATACACCACAGATCCATGACATATATGAAACTATGAATAATTTCCATGGTCACGAACAATACACAATGGATCCATGTGATATAGAAAGCAACAAGAATGGCCACAGAGAATACACAGTGGATCCATGTTAAAGTAGATCATAGCCACTAATGGATACACAATGGAGATATGTATCAAAATCAAAATCAAAATCAGAGGATATATGGAACCAATGGAGTAAACAAATTGATCCTCTGCACATACCAATGTCTAAGGGGTGGTACAATATATGTCGAGTAGGAGAAAAAAATATGTGATGCTCATACTTCACCCGAAGTCTTCACAACGATCCACCATGGTACGAGTCAACACCATGTGAATGGATGTGTTGGGGTCGAACAGAGTGAGACAATGTTTTATTACCGGTCATTAATGTCTACCATTAACAAATGTGAGACAAACCACCGATGATGATAATGGGAGTCAAGGTACCATGGTACAATCTAACAAGTGTGAATGAATGAGCTAGTGTCGAACCCCTGGTAGAATCTACTGAGCAGAGAAAATTGATGTATTTCCATTGTCAATAGCGAGGGAACCCGCCATTGATGACTGCAAAACCCAAGATACCCAAAATGACTCTAGATCCCTATAACAGAGAAAGATGTGTTGAAGTCGATAGGAAGAGATCTATTGGAAGGAAGACATTAAGGAATCCTCCATCATTCAGCATGAGGGGTAGCAGAAGGCCAAATATTTGGAAGGATTTAGATGAATAGATTGCAAGGACCACACCGAGGTATGAATCCAACATGCACTAGTTGGAATAGCGCACCATAGAGAATCTCTGAATAGTATCCAATAATGGAGACTAATGACAAAGACGAGGAATCCACCAATGGGGTCAAATGGAAACCAAGGTACCGCACAAATCCCTGTTGGATTACTGAGAGGGGGGGTGAATTAGTAATAGAGAAATCTAATCCTTTTTAACCATATAATGCAAGTGTTATATCAATGTAGCATTATCATCCAATATTTGTAGAGTAAATAAACAATGAATAAATGAACAATCATACACATACAAAATACAACAATGTTTTTATGTGAAAACCCAAAGCGGGAGAAAACCACAAAATTCTTTTTCTTATATGTCTTGAAGAATTATATTCATTGGAAGCACCAACTTCCTTTGTTTTCCAG
>SNQJ01S0019960.1:102093-123803 GCA_010110895.2 Picea sitchensis
TTGACTTTGTCACTTCACTTTATTATTTAAATAATTTATTCTTTGCAAGCACTTTGACTTCTTTGACCTTTTGGGGCTTCAAGCCAACATATGAGGGTCCTCCAATTTCATAAGACCATAACTCTCAAACCATGAGGAGTTATGTGACGTTCCACATACCACCAGAAATGAAATGACATGTACTATCCATCTAGAATAGTATTACCTGCAAATATATCAAAACTCATACCATTATACGTCAAACAAACTTGGGTCTGTTACCCAAACCTTTGTGCTACCAGACTTTCTTCAAGGGTTGACATCAATAACAACCAACCCAATTAATCAACAATCCCTATGTGTGATGATTATTGTTGACATCAAACAAAAGGGAAACTACTCAGTTAGCGACCAATGATGGGTTTTCATCTGTTGAGCGCAAGGTTACCTCTCAAAGATGAAAATAGGCCCAGGGTGCAACTCTAGGTCATACTCTCAGAGAAATGTGTTAGAGTTGATAAGAGAAGACCTGCCAAAAAGAAGTGAATGAGGACCTTCTATACTAGCACGATTGAGATACAAAGATACTTGTGACGATGAGATGTACTTGACTGACATGGGAATACCTACTTGAAATGTCAGATACTTGCTGCAGAAAGGCCAACTCAGGATGAAACTTCTCTTTAAAAAAGAACGACACATTACATGACTTAAGAAACATGGATTATCAACTGGATACATTTGTGATACAGGAGGCATCAACAAATGCTCCATATGGCTGGAAGAATAACCAACCTGAGGAGAATATGCTCAACAACAAGAAAAATTCTCCTAAAGCCATACTAAACCAAAAATATTGAGACACTGACTCAAAGATTGTGCTTTATTCAAGGACGATAAGACTGATTCCAACAAAAGAGATAGACACTTTCCCCCCTTCTTTTTCTTTTTTCTTTTTTTTCTTTTCTTTTTCATATGATTAAAGTTTGAAAAAGAATAAAAGAATGCTATAGTACAATGGAGGAAACGAGTGTCACAGGAAATAAAACTAGGTCCAAAGCACATAGAACATACCTATTCTCAATGAAAGGAAGCATGTTCATGATAATGACACTCAGGGGACGTTTCCTCTAGGTTAAGGTGTTGATTTTCAAAGGCATAAATTGCATGGCTAGCAACTGGTAGGATTGCATAAGCAAATGGTTTAACAAGAGAAAGCTGAAGTTGGCATTAGGCCTAGAAGTGTGAGCAACTAATATGCAATGCAGTCAAAACTTTTTTTTTTTTTGGAAGCCCCATGGGTAAGTTAGCCAGAAAGATATTGAGAGGAAGTCATGAGGCTTCAACGCAAAGACATGGAAAGACTAAAGAGGGCTTCCAAGCCTACAGGAAGACTGCAAAATAGGTTTTAAAAATGTCTGTGATGTAATAAATAGAACACCCATGAAGGGGTAAGCTCTACCATCTGCAAGGGACACCTTTAAGTAAATTGAAGGTATATATGATATTGTAAACGAATGGGGTGGATTCTATGGAAGATATGTTAGCGATACAAATAAATGCATTGTGCAGGAGGAAATGAACCTACCCTATATGCCAGTAAAGGACACAATACCTACTGAAGAATCCAAAAAAGGTGTTGTTATAAGTATCAACATGTGGTAGGGGGAGTCTTGTAGGTAATGGCCAAAACAATATTGAGAAGAAGATATACAACTTCAATGCAAAGTCATGGTTGTTACGAGGAAAATATCTCTATGGCTAGGGGTAAACCAAACCGACAGAAATGATTGCAAAAATCAACTCTAATCTCAAGTATGCTATATAAACAAATATGCTAACAAGACAATATAAGAGGCCTACCTCATCCAAATGTTTGATGAAGTCCACCGTTGAGCACTTGACCCAAAGCAATATACATGCAACTAGTCCTTAACAACCAATAAACGCAAGCATATGGTGATAATACATAATGTTAGCACATTTAATAGCATAATCCATCAACATTCATAACAAATATGCCCATGGAATAATAATTCAAATATTTGCGAGATATTAATTGGACGAGAAAAGAGTATTTATATTAAGGTATAATTAGCAGAAGTGATTGAGTTACAAACTTCTGGGTCGGCACGGTTCAGAACTGAGAAACTAAGTTCCTTCCAGCTGGGCCTCCACCACTTCAATCCTCCACCAAAGGCAAGATCATATAAGAGAAACAATGAAGTTCTCAATCAATAAGGAAAGAGCTTGGGGGCTGAACAATGTGTTCAGACTTAAAGGACAAAGGGATGCATACTCAATGTGAAGTGAATAATTTCTCCAGAGTAACTTTGCTCTCAAAGTTGAATTCTTTATCCTCCTTTCCATAGCTCGGATTTAGCCCATTTATAGCCTTCAAGTGGAACTGAAGGGCTGAGTCAGAATGTTTCCAGTATATGGAAGGCCAACGATCATTGGTATCATGATGTGACATGGAAACCCGACACCATTTTTAAATTTTTGGCACATTTCCATTTTTCTCGTGGCGTATACACATGCTGTAATATAGGTAGGGAGTGTATATGTGGATAAATCATGTTTTTAGCTCTGGAATTTTCAAAAAGGGACTTCAAGTCTGCATAGGGAAACAAAAAAAGGTCCTCTATGCAAGATTGCATAGGGTGAGGCAAATCTTGCTATAATAGATGTTCCCTAATGTGTGAGGTCAGAGGAGTATCTACGATGGCTGAAATACATTATAAGACCCATAAGTGGAGTAATCGGGACCCAATTGGAAGAACTAGTTGATCATTACAATCTGTACTGACTTTGCATACATGGATTCCAATTTGAATTACTCTGCATATCCATGTGAAAATATACCAAACAACTGTCCATGGCCATGAATAGGAAAATGCAAATGTGGTTATATGCCAATGAATGTCATAGTCATGAACAAGGCCCAGTCAAACCAGTCTCAAAATCAATCTGAATATATCTGTATATAATGGAGTACAATTTGATCTCCCATGATCACTGAAGTCACATAGGTATTGGTCCAATGAAAAGGTAGCAACAACTCAGGAAATATGCGACTATAAACTGATGTCTTCAAGTCTTCTACACAGTCTGCCAAAGGTGCAAGTCTACATCATGCAAATAAAAGAGTTGAGGTCGAACACAATGAGACTTCGTTTGATTACCGATCATTGAGGTATACCGTTAACAAACGTGAGAAATCCTATCGATGATGAAAGTAGGTATCAAGGAACCGAGTACATTATTACAAGTGTGAATAAAGGAGTCGGGGTTGAACACTTGAAGAATCCATTGATCAGGAGACACTGATGTATTCCCAACTATCGATGGCAAGAGAACTTGCCACTAATGAATGCAAGCCTCTAGGTATTCATAGGACTCTAGGTATCGTCTCCAGAATATATGAGATGAAGTCAATGGAATGAGACCCACTAAAAGGAGATCATTAAGGCATCTCTCATCATTCATCATGAGGTACAAAGCAAGATCTTGGTGATTTGGAGGAAATCAGACGAAGAACATGTTCATGAACCAATGACCCTGTGCATCTTTCGCATGTTCTAGGTGCAAGTGGTACAAAAAAAAGACCCTTTCAATAACAACCAATGAGGAAAATTGCTGACAAAGGTGATGAAACCACCAATACGACTAATGGCATCCAAGACACTGCACGAATCCCAATTTGTGAATAGATGTCTTGCTGTCAAACATAAGGGAAACTACCTAGTCAACGACCAATAATGAAATGTCGACTGTTGGGTTCAAGGTTACCTACCAATGAGGAAAGTAGGACTAGGGTGCGCAATAGGACTACAACTCATGTGATTCTGAGACAAACTAAGGGTATGATTGACATGCAAAGTCAAGAGTTCTGAGGAATGGACGACACAGGTTGATATACGTTCTTTGAAAAAGTGCATGAGACATATGGAAGATTCTAGTAGGATAGACTCAACGATGAAACCATGAGATGCAGGAGGCATCAATCAAAATCTCCATAGGGACTGAAAGAGTAACTAGTCGGGGGAGTAAACTCTCTGTAACGAGCTTAACTTCCTAAGGCCATGCTAAACCCAAAATTATGATGACAAGTGGACTCAATTTTTTTTTGTTTTGTTCAAAGGTGACACACTTGCTGCCAATATAAGATAATACTCCCTTCCCGCCCGTCTTTTTTTTTTTTTTCATAGTCAAATGAATGCTATGTTACATAGGAGCAAACGAGTGTCGCAAGTAATAAAAACTAGTTCCAGTAGTGCAACATAGCTATGCTCAATACAAGGAGGTGCATGTGGGAGATGGGCACTTGGGGTAATGTTCCCTCCTGGGTATAGGGTGTTAAGTTGCGAAGGATATAAACAAGGCTCTGCTTTCTTGAGGATGCAAAACTGTTGAGGCAAACGATTTATAATGCAAAGCGAGAATCAACAATAGGCTCAATACTACAAGCAATGGCATGAGATGCAATCACAACTTAATGCCAAAAAATGTATTTTTTCATAATCTTAGTCTACTTGGTTTGAAAAAGGGATAAACTTGTACCAAATAGACATCCTTTCAAATCCAATTTATGAGTGTAAAAGAGACAAGTTCACTTGGAAATCTTTTCGCTTTTTGAAAACGAGTTGGAAAAGAAATTAAATCAAACTTGTTTGGGACCTCTAGGTATAGGTCAACATGTTTATGAGTGAGACATGAGGTTCAATATAAAGTCATGTATTAGCTATAAGGGAATCCCGGTCCTACAAATTTTTTTTCTGAATGGGCACCGAATGAAGCAGAGGATCTAACTAGGGTACCCATGTTTGGTAAGTCTCTACCATTTGATAATGACACTTCTAGTAGAAGATAGAAAGTTTTGTGTCGCTAAAAAATGGGGTCGTACCTAAGGCATATGAGTGACAGTTATAGGACGATGGAAGTGTGCAGGATGGAATGGATACCTATCCTATATGCTAGGTAGTGAAAATACCTATCTGAAGTTACAAACGGTTGACATAACACTGAAAACCGCAAGAGTCCATGGAAAAAACTACAAAAACCAACTCAATCCGCTGTTGTATTAGTCCGTTAGGAGAAAATATTATCCGAAACTATGCAAAGTGGGTAAAAATTTGCTATAAATAGTAAAAAAAATCCAAGTTTACTATACCATTTTCATTTTTTACCCAAATAGTGCATTTTGGACCAAATTACCTCCGATCTTCGACTGATGATTGCGGGGGCTACGAGTGACGAAATCAACGACCGTTTGGACCAAGTAATTCCTCTTCCCCTCCTCTTTCTATTTAGTGGATTACATTTTGTATTTAGGTCTCAATTTTTAAGTTATTTAGGGTGAAAATTAGAAGTTTAGGTGTACGCGAGCTACCTTTCATCGGCTTGCGTATACGAGTGATTATACATGGTTTTCTAAAATACAACCAACGTATACTCAACCCTATACGTGACTGTAAACACTGCAACCCATTTATATGTTCGTAAACAATGTTTTTCATGATTTCTAACTCAAAAAAATGATGTTTCTCTTGCAGGATCGTGCTAGAATAGAGGGAAAGGGCGCATGAGGAGGTAGATGCTACTGTGGAAAGAGATCAAGGGGACCAAATGGACTTCAAAATATGCGAGTTGTATAACTTTTGGGCTCTCAAAGGGATGAGGGCCCAAGTGAGACCACTACAGTTGCTCGTGGATTACTGGGATCTAGAGATTGGGAGCTTCAACCTTGATGGGAAACCATTAAGGATTGAAGTCGAGAATATTTATTTCTTGATGGGATTGTCGCGTCAGGGTGAGGTGGTCAACCTCAAATCCTATGAAAATGGGAGTAGTATGAATACAGAAGAATACATAGACGCTCATTACATTGCAGGGACCAAGAAGGTCGAGAGTCAACTCCCCATCCAAGCGATAAACAATCTAAGCCTCAAGATTGTTGTCCTCGTTTTGACACAGATCATAGGATCGACCTTGTTGCACTAGGAATCAAGGTCGCTTATGTTCTACTCTGTAGAGTGCTTGATACCTACGGTGTACAACTTGTGCACCTCAATACTGGTTAACATGAAGAGCCAGTTGACATAATGAAAACAAGGTGGTAAGAGGAACTTCGGGTTTTCTTCCATCTTGTGTAGCTTTTTCTTCAAGCGGGTTCCAGTTTTGGGACCTAGAGTTGAGATCATTTCGCGAGGACCTCACGATCCACCCATGGCACGGTGGACTGAGGTGATGAGATGACAGAGGGGAGGTAGGGTGCCCACACCCTACAATGATGATTTATTTTACTGGTGGAGACAGTAGGTCATTGCTATGGATGACTACCCTTATGAAGGGATTGACTTCAGAAGGGACCCTGACATTCCATTACCACTAGGGACCGCCTACAAGGACATAGGTATGTCAATTTTTTTTAAATATTTCATTTTTTTGTATAGAAAAAAAAAATATTTTTGGATGATGTTTAAGTACTATTTAGACACATATGTGACACAGACGTAGGTCCATGACGATTGGACGGGCTTCCATGACATCTTCGGAGGCACCGGGGAGATGAGGCAGCGGGAGGAGAAGCAGAGAGAGTCCTTCAAAACATGCAGGACAACCTGTCTTGTTTGACACAAAGGATTTTGATGGTTTAGGTGGAGGATTTTCCAGAGACAATGCAAAAACAGGTGGTAGGCGTGCCTAGAGCTTGGGTGTGACTCTTTCGGTGTCTCAAAAACGCCGTAGTTTGTTATCATGACACTCATCCGACGCCACCGGCTTAGATGTCATGACTTTTGTATTATCAGTTGTATATGTGTATTGAGGGTGTTAGCCCCAATTTTGTACTATAAACATCATATTTGTTTTTGAAATATATATAAAAACATGGTTCTTCGACTTTACTTATGTTACAATGTGTACATTGATGAGAATTTTTTCTTTGTTTTAGTTATGTGACAAATGGCAATCTAAAACGAAATTAGCATATGCATTAGATACATAATTAGAACTCCTAGGTATGTGATGATAAGTAATAAAATCAAACTGTCATTCTGAAAGGTGTACCCGTAGGAATTGTCAGAGTAACATAGGGTCACGCACACAGTAACCGCCATTCAACTGACATACTACTAACTAAGAATCCGGGTGAACCTCCAAAGAGAGAATACCATGAGAAATGGCATCGCACAAAAGTTCTATAACGATGCTATATTCGGCCAAATTATTTGTGGATATCCCTAGGCATACACCACCTAAAGACACCAGTAGATCCTCAGGTAAGTAAAAAACCCAAGCGGTGGAAGCCAAGTTTTGTTTATGATGACTAACTCCATCTATGAATCCTAAGTAGACCGAAGACTCCATTGACGTCTGCCAACCAAGGGAAAAATCGATAAGCAAGCTGAAGACAAAAAATTAAGGGAGAAGATATATACACTAAATTACATTAGTATACAAAGAGTTACTTCCAAGCTTGGGGCTCAAGCATAATATCTTTTCAAGTAGAGGCCATTCCTTGGCTCAACCAACATGTTCCCTTCGTAATCTTCTAATTCATAGGCTCCTTTTTCCAAGACAGGTTGCACGATATAGGGACCGTGCCACATGGGTTTGAACTTGCCTGCCCCTAGTGGTTATTTGGCTTGGTCACATAAAAGGACCAATTCACCCTCAATGTACAGCTGAGGACAAACAATCTTATCGTATTGGACCTTAACACATCTTTTATTTGCTTCGATAGCCATAGAGGCATTTCGACGCTGCTCGTCAAGGCTCTCTAGGTGCACAAGGCATTGTTCGAGATCATAAGTGTTAGGTAGGAGCGCAACTGCCAATCTAAGAGAGGGGATTTCACATTCAATAAGTAAGATCAAATCCACGCCGTGTACTAACTGGAAAGGAGAAAAACTGGTGGCAATCTTGACCGAGGTTCGGTATGCGCAAAGTGCAGGATATAGCATGATATGCTAGTCAGATTTGCTCTGGCTGACAATTTTATGCAAAATAGTCTTGAGAGACTTGTTTACGGCCTCTACCTATCCATTTTCCCAGGGATAGTAAGGGGAAGAATGACCATTCTTAAACCCCAGTTTAGATGCTAGTTCTTCCATCATTTCATTCTGAAAGTGACTGCCATGATCAATGACAATCTCAATTGGGATTCCGAACCTGGTGTTGAGGAAAATATATGCAATGATCTTACTCAATCATTTTCAGATCTTACTTGGCTAAATAAATATAGACAGGAATATCACCCTATGTTTATAGCCATAAAAAATGTTTCATAATCCACAAGTATTGGTTACAAGTGCTTAGGCTGATTTTTTTTATAAATGAAAGTTTGCTGAAAAATTCAATATTTATGTAATTTTCTAAATATAACAGATGCAAAAATAAATGTAGAGACATAAGTAAAAACACCAAGTCAATAATAAACACATATGAGACATAAAACAATCGTTTATTTCATTCCAATTTATCAAAAGACTTGTTCTCTTTACAAAATTCCCTAAGGAAGTTTGGACCAAAGTCAAACTTAGATGTCCCCAATGAAAACCATACAAAAGGACTTCTGGCAGAAAGTAAAAAACTGAAATTTAAAAACTAGATCATCTTGCCACAGATTGCTACCCACTCGACTCTGCACAATAGCCTTTATCAGTCATGAAATTTAATTCACAAACAGACAAGTCTACACAGACTATCAAAGATAGATCAACACCTCCGAAAAACAAGTGTGTGAATGATATAATTCATCCCTGAATCTTGCTGTCTACAATAGGACCCTGCTATCATAAAAGAGAATTAGACTTTCAATGAATTAAAGAATGAATGAAAACTGAATTATCTCAATAAAACTCAAAGAGCAGACCTTAGTATGCTTTCTCCTTCTATTCTCCTTTTGTTCCTCCTTTTCCTTTTGCCTTTAAGAAATCATAATTAGTTGAAGTAGTTAACCTACCTCTTTAGTTAAGCTAAATAAAGCTCAACCAACTTTTTAGTTAAGGGGGAAAAATATTAAAATCATAATAAGGGTTTTTAATAAATAATAACTAGTAGGTGGGACCCCTTGTGACTCCCTTTAGTTCTTTAACAAGCATACCACAACTAGTTAATCAATCAAACACATCCCTCCTTGTGGCTTCCATCATCAATCTCATAATTTGAGAATTTATATCAATGATAATTGAAATTATATCCAAAAATATATTATCCATATATCCAAAAAATAGTCTGTTATCCAAAATTTCAGAAGTCAACTGTTCTCAACAATCAATAAATAAAAACAATTAAAACCCATATTTTCCACTCTGGGAGGCAATCTTCCCCTTGTTGCTGCTGTCACCCTTTGATTTCTTTGAATTTTCCTTAGGTTGCATGGAGCCTTTAGGCCTAATCTCACTGATAACATGAGAGCAATCATCTCTCAAACGCATGCGGGATGACACAGATTTGGCAGAGTCATTAGAGGGAGAGGAGGGGGCAACAACGAATTTTCCTTTGTTAGGAGCATGGTGGGCCTTGACTTTTAACCTTTTTCTTGCATGGGAAGACTGCACTGGTGAGTGGGTAGGGGCAACTTGGAAATTTGATTAATAGTTGGAGGAGTGGGTAGAGACAAGTTACACCAGCCACGATGTTGGGAGACTGTCGGATGGACAATCTCTTGCCATCTGTCGTTTTCAGGGAATTTAGGTTGTAATGAGACATGGGGGGGAAATGGGATACCAGGGACATGTGGGGCTTGGAAGGGAGGCCTTTCTGGCCTAGGTTGGACCACTCCTTGTCCAATCTAGTTAAAACATCCAGCTTGAAATCGCTGGCTCAACTCTTGCGAGTCTGCATCAAAATGTATAGAAAACCTTGGCCTTCTAGGACCCTTGTTCCAATTTCCTCTTCCTCTATTACCCAGTCCATGGCTACCTCAACTGAAAAATATCATTCCTATATGCATTATTGATTAGAAACTAGTTTCTTCAACAACCATACATGGCATCTCTTTAAATATGAAACAAAGTTTGCCTCAACAATACATCAGACTCATGCAATCCAATCCATACAAATCGTTTAGTACTTCTCTATGAGCAGGGGGCGAACAAAGGTTCTGGGATATGTGATGGATTGTATTGAGTGAAAAAGTGTTAAAATGAAGGGGGGTAGATCATGATTACTGCTCAACAAATAATCAAAAAATAAACTGTATCGTAAATCAAAAGAATATATCACTGTAACTCATCCATGTGCCATCCTTTAACTATTATAATACAAAGTTTAACTTAACTATAATTTAATTTTAAGAACATGGAGTGGATAGTGAATATGGGAAAGCAAGGGGACTTGTAATGTGTGAAAAAGTGAGAGAATGGTAGGGAAAAAATGAATACTATTCATAAAAAAAATCAAGTAATTCATAAAACCAACTATGTATTCAATACAAAAGATACCATAGCAATTAAACAATAACTGTGTTTCAAAACTGTTCACTGTCCCACATTCAATTTCTTCAAAATTTCTCAATTAACACAATCTTTAATCACACTCATAATCACTATGACTTCCAACAGTCCTGTTAAGATAATACTTGGTCTCTTTCATTTCTTTTCCTTTCATTTAAAACAAAATCAAAAGAAACACACAACCACATTTCTCCATCTCTATTCATCATATATAACCATAAAATATCAAACACAGTCCATAATTTCTAATCACCCAAATAAAACATATACACAGGTCCCTTTTCCAAATTGAAAAGACCTCTAATACTTGCCCGATTTCATGCCCTTTTCATTATATTAACCAATAAAACTTGCAATGAAACCATAATACAAAACTAGAGCTTCATCACTGATGATGAAATTAAATAAAACATGCATGATGCCTCCATAATAGAAACACAGTGAAACAACAAAATCATAGTCAATAATTTCCACAATTTCCATGATCCCGATCGAGACTCGTGAAACACATAGCAATCACCAACTTGCAATTGACACCATGCTGTAAGAACACAATGATCCAAATCATAACAAAAAAGAGGCAACCTTCTGATTGTACATTATTACTCATCCTTGATCACCACTTCCCAACCAACTCAATAAAACGAGTTCAACATAAGTACTGAAAGCATTGTCAGAATCACTCAACCAATCTATGACAATCAACAATATGCCTGACAAGAGTGAGAACAATTGGGGATTATTATAATCGGGCTCTGTAACAATGAATAAAAATAAGTAATCAAGGGTTCACTCGGTCATCACAAGCACAAAGAGACTGGAGGTCAAACATATCAACCAATAGGCAGAGACCCTTCGATACAAGCACAGTAGAACCACAATGCTCCTTATAACTCCCGGTTTGTGCAATGGCACAATAGTTCAATGACGGGTAGTGTAGGAAAACAATACATAGGAGAAATGAATGTCCACTGGAAAGTGACAGGTAACCTAGAGCACACAGAGGTATACTTTGTGCATTTATCAAGGACCGAATCAATGGATAACAATGCCAGTGGGAATGCTGGCCCGAGGCATAACTTATATCACCAAACAACCATTTATATTGGCATAATGGCCACCCTATAATCGACTTCCGAGGTACACTGATGCCAAGACCATAAAAATAATCCCATGACCATGTAATAAACCCATGACCATGTAATAAACCCATGACCACGACTCTAGAAAACTACACAGTGACCAAAAGGTAGTCCGAAAAACATACACAACAACCACATAGTATCTCGAATACGACTGGACAAGGTTACCCTCATAATCGTGAGGAGGCGACCATCAAGGATAAACAGAGCGAAACCCTCCAACAAAACACAGAGCGATAATACCCATATCCACTTAAAAATTATAGAGAGACATCACAATTTTCACCACACAGAACAAATGGCGAATGCACAACTCAACCAACCAATTCTTTTACTTGCAAAAATGAATAACCACACAGTCATTCCAGGGAGAAGAACCAAACATTTACATAGTTGCCAATCTCAGGAAAACACAAACCAAAGCATTAGTGAGCCATTGTTCATTCATACATTGAGTGAAATTCATGGATGGGTGAAAAGAACCATACCTGTAACCAATAGCTTTTAAAAGGGGCGAGTTGGTCGAGCACTTCCTTCCCAGGCTTGGATCTTGGAGCTTAACCACCAACAAAACGAAATGTAATAATAACCATACTAGGGTGATGACACAATGGGGGAAGTATGGAGTGACGTGCATTTACTGCACATCGCTTCCATCTTCCTCTTCATTCAATTTTGAAGTACACGACAACCAACAATCACTAATACATTAACCATGTCATTAATTCCAAACCATTGAAATCTGCGACCACATAGCTTTCCAAATGTGCCACCCAAAAATTCATATTAACCATTTCCAACTTCCATACCATACCATATATCAAATGCACCCAATATAACTCAAATGTAAATCCCATAGCCACTAACCATTTGTAGTTAGGATTAACACTAACTTGTTTCATTTTAATTGCACATAACTTCTAACATAGCATAGTATAGGTTCTTTCTTTTGGATTTTTTGTAAGTCTCTTTCTCATTGNTTTTATGTTGTTACTAACATATTTCTTGTGTAGGTGTAGCCAGGTAATAATTCATGGTGACATGATCAAACATAGCACTGTAAATATATGCCAATCAAAACATAAAATTAAATCTTCTAATAACAGAACATCCCATAATATGCATCATCCACCTATCATTATGTCAAAATGAAACCAAGACCGAATCATCAACCATATAAGACCCTATAAGCAACATCAAAACAACAACATAAAATGTGTGATATGACTATCTCCGAGCCTTCAGTCTACAAGGGGGTCCCACCTACTAGTATTATATCTTATTATCATAGTTTAAATAATAGGCTTTAGCAATACTTTGCAGGCGAAATTCCTCCTTGCAATTTTTACCATTAACAAACTGGTGACTCCACAGGGAAATCTGTTGCCAACAGATTAAGAACTTGAAATATATGGTTTCACAGACCAATAACAACAGATCAAGAAGATATAACCAGAATGATCATGCAACAGGGGGAAGTGAGCGGTTTTAATGGAAAAATGACTAGGAATTTGGGAATAAATCATGGAAAATGTTAAGTATGATGGGGTTTATCCTTGTATGCATAATAATTCAACTAGAATTTCCTCTCAACTTCAAGGATATATATATTTTTTTATGGACTTGATCTTTTGAATCTAAAATGGATGAATAAATGGAAAGCAAAAGCGAGAGGTAACCAATTTTCTCATAAGATAGCAGTGAAAGCATATGCCAAATTCAATGATGCCTTTAGGGGGAACATTGTAAAAACCATGTAAGCTTGATTTTTATTGACTAACAATACCTTATAGGAGTTTCGTTGTGGCAGAACTGATCCAACATTTTATTTGTGACCAAAATTGAATTTAAAAGATTGAAAGCAATAAAAATCATACGGAAATGGAACTGCAAAATTTAAAACAACAGGAATAAAATGTCAGAATTTCAAAAACAGAAGGATAACTACTAAAATAAAAGTTGAATTGAAAACTGTTTTGAAAGAAGAATTGAAAAAGTAGTAATAAAAATACCAAAAATGAAAATAGAACTAAACTACTAATATACAAAAAAATCCAAACAACGTTTAAACTCTTCAAGTTGGTTCCACGTAGTGTTTTAAGTGAGAACCATTAGTGCTGTAGGAAAACAATAGCTCTTGTAAATATTTCAGAATGTAAGAGTTTGTACCCATGAAAAAAGCAATCTTGAAAGGACCCAACCATAATTTTTGAAACTTTGAGTGTCTTCCCCTATTAGCATGAGCTGAATTCCACAATAATACTTTCTCATTGACTTTAAATTTGACAGTTTTGACACTCTTGTTGAAATACTTCTTAACAGTCTATTGTCTCTTTTTTATATTATCCAAGGAAAACATCCTTTGCTCCTCTAAATCTAGGAGTGCATTCATCCTTTGTGAAACATAAGAAGAATTTAATTCTTCGATTTGTAGGATTAACCTTAAGGAGGAAAGTTCCAGCTCAGTAGGCAGAATGGATTCTTGACCATAAACAAGATGGAAAGGAGTGCAACCAGTGCTCACCTTGGCGATAGTTCGATCTTCCCAAAGGGTGTAAGTGAGGAGAGTGTGCCATTGACAAGGATTATCTTCGATGAGCCTTTTGACAATTCTCACTAGATTATTGTTGGTAGACTCGGACTTCCCATTTACTTGGGGATAATAAGCTGATGAGGTGAAATTTTTAACCCCCAACTTAGCTAAAAATTGGGTCAGCTTAGAAGAAATAAAAGTGGGACCATTGTCTATTATAATTTCCAATGGAAGACCAAATCTAGAAAATATGTTATTTTCAAGGAAAGAAATCACCTGATCATTTGTCAAATGCTTAAGCTGGACAACTTCAACCCATTTTGTAAAATATTCTATGGTTGTCAAAATAAAGACTTGTCCTACTGAAGAAGTAGAATTAATAGGACCAATAAAATCCAATCCTCACTTTGAAAAAGGAAAGTCTAGGAGGACATGTTGTAATGACATGGCTGAAAGGCATTCTTTCCCAACAAATTTCTGGCACTTGTCACAAATTATTGAAAAAATATAAGAGTCACGAAAGATTGAAGGCCAATAGTATCCTTTTCTAATAATATTGAAAGAAGTGGTTTTAGCAGAAAAATGACCTCCTACATGAATGGCAGAATTTGAAGAACCATGAGTTTCTTGCAATAGTTTTTGTGCTTCCTCATTGTTTACACAAAGAAGCAACATACCATCAACAGATATTCAAAACAATAAGTCTCCTATAATGACATATCTAGCATATTCAAGACAAAGCCTTCTCCTTTGATGAGTGACTAAGTTGTCTAGATACCTTTGGTTTTGTAAATACTAAACTAAATTATTATACCAAGGATGTTCAAACACATGAAGGATCTGATTATCAATGTAGAATAATGTTGATAGGGAACTATCCTGTTCATCACTTTATTCACTATTTTTAGCATGCTGAGCTAAGTGAAGGGATAAGTCACGTCCCTTGATAGTGGTAGAAGTCACGATATTTAAATCATGCTCTTGAATCTTGGCAAGGCAATGTGCAATCTTCCCTGAAAGATAAGTTTGTGAGAGAAAAAACTTGATAGCAGGTAAAGGGACTTTAACCAATGTATTCTTACCTAAGATGAAGTGGTGAAACTTTTCAACAACTTTAACAAGAGAGAAAGCATGTTTTTCAATAAAAGAATATTTAAATTCATCATCAGACAAACTTTGACTCATGTAAGCCACTGGTTTTTCGTTACCTTGGTCATCACTTTGCATGAGGATAGCAGAAACTGCTTCCTCTATGGAATTATTATATATAATAAATTCTTTCTCAAAGTTTGGATTTGCCAAAACCAGTGCGGAGCTGATTGCTTTATTGATCCCTACAAAAGCATCTTCAACATCATCTGTCCAAGAAAAAGAACGATATTGCTTAAGTAGATTATGAATTGGTTTGACCATCACAACAAAATCAGGAACAAACCTACGGATGAAGTTAATAACACCCATAAAATATTGAACCTCCTTCTTGGAAGTGGGAGCATGCAGATTAAGGATAACAACAATCCTTTCAGGATCAATGCTTATTCCCAAATCAAAGACAATGTTTCCAAGGAGTTTTCCCTTGGTAATGCCGAAAATGGACTTAGAAGGGTTTATATAGATGCCAAATTTCCTGCATCGCATGAGAACTCTTTTAAGATGACCAAAATGATCTGATCAGTTTTTAGAGTACACAATTAAGTCATCAAGGTAGATCTGAATGATCTTTCCCATCAAATCGTCAAAATATATTTTCATATCTCTTTGAAAAGTGGCACATGTGTTAGATAAGACAAAAGGCATATGTTCATAAGAAAAGGTACCCCAATGAGTAATAAAGGTGGTTTTATATTTATTTTCCCTTTTTACCTTGATTTGATTGTATCCAGAGAAACCGTCAAGTAAGGACATCATATGTGACCCTGCAACTTGCTGAAAAATTATTTCCATGTTAGGGAGAGGAAAGTGATCTTTTATACTAGCCCAATTTAATGCGCGAAAATCAACATATAATCTGATTTGACCAGTTTTTTTTCGAACGAGAACCAAATTGGAAACCCATTCAAAATACTTGACCAGAAAGATGATTCCATCCTTGAAGAGTTTTTCCAACTCCTTTTGAATAATTTCTTTCGGTGCAGGGTTGATAGGTATTTGTTTTTGCCTAACTAGTTTTATGCCTTCCTTGATGGGAATGACATGATGTATAAGAGAGGGATAAAAACCACAAATATCCTCATAAGACCAAGAAAAAACATCTTGAAATTATCCAAGCAACTTGACAATCTTCATTTTCTCTTCATCAGAACATTGGGCACTTATTTTAACATTCTTTGGAGACTCGGGTGTTCCAATGTTCAAGGAGATGATTTCACCCACCTTCCTTTTAGACTCCTCTTCTTTGTGTTTGTCTTTATTTCCTATATCACTCGATGAAAATGAACTCTCTAAAGGAGTCAAGCCCTTAGGAATCTTGTTATCTTCCATGGATATAATTTCCTTGGGCTTATAGGGTTTATTTTGAATGAAAGAAAAGATGCTCTCATCGCTACAGAAGACCTGTCATAATTCTATATTGTTAGGGATATGTGGACGATATAAATATTGAAAAGTACAATCAGTTATGTGTGGCAGAAGTTTCCGATTAGGAGAGGCCACGAAAACAGCTAACCGATAAACCATTGAGTTCAATTCCCTCTTAACATGAGTAATGTTGAAAGATAGTAGGTTCAAGATAAGTGACCAAACAATTTGGGTGTATTGTTTCATCAACTTGTTGCTAGGAGAGTATATATTTCATACCAGGTTCACAACAAGCTTAGAATCCCCAAAAACTGTGAGGTGCCCACAACCCAAATTATAGGCATTTTCAATGCCTAATAATAAAGATTAGAATTCAGTGACATTGTTTGTGCAAGCAAACTCCAACCTATAAGAAAAGTTATGAATTTTCCCCACAAGAGAGTACAAGATAATGCCAGCTCCATTTCCTTCATTAGAGCATGAACCATCAAAGTGCATGTGCCACATACCATCGTCTAAGTCAATTTGTTCCAAGGGAATGTTATCCTCCTTGAAAAACATGGAATACACCCTTAGGTCCTCTTCGATACAATTCACATTAGGTTGTGGAACACTTTCTATGTAAGGTGAAATCCTTCCCTCTCTAAGGACTATGATGTTTTTACCATTTCGAGGAATGGATAAGCGCGTCTCGTCGAGTGAGAGGTATCCACCTGTCAAAGATTTCCAATCTCTTCCTAATATGATTGAGTAATTTCTTACTGGAATATCAATTACCTGAATATTAAGGGTTGTCGTTATTTCAGGGTGTGCGCACAAAACCAAGGTCATGTCTTTGATTTCACCTATGGTCGTTTGTTGTAGACTATTATAAGAGAGCATGCTTCTGGAATTTTCATTTGTACAAGACGCTCTTCCATAATAATCTTCGACATCACACTTGGGCTCGAACCATTTCCAATGAGGAAACAATGGGTGATATTATCCATGATCTTTACAGAAATATAAAAAGGGGGATTTTTTACAGGGTATCTAAATTTATGTACACCTAATTTATTTACAAAGGAATCCTCTTCATTTACCTCTTCAAAGAGGTTGGCTACAATGGAATATTTTCCTTCCATGAATTGTTTTAGATGCCTTTATTGTTTAGGGACGACAACCATGTCTAGAAGGGTTGCATGTGCTTTGATGTTGGCCAACTGATTTAGAATATTGTATTTGGAATAGGGGAGAGGGGACGTAGTTCCTTGACTATGAGGAACGTTAGGAACCTGAAAAGTACCAGCTCGTGAGGATGAATTTGAGCTAGAAGAATTACGGGGAGGATCATATTTGCCTTTGGGAGCGCAAGATTTGTTCCTAGTATTGATGATCATGACATCTTCTGGCTCTATAGAATCTAGGACAACGATGGTAGTTTCCGGTGTTTTACCAAAGATATTATCTCTGGAAAGCTTCTTTAATTCACATGTGGTTTCCTCATGGTGTTCCTCACAAAATTTACACCAACTACAAGGCATGATAGCTTTAGGATGAAAATTATTTTCATTTGGATTTCTAAAGGGGGGTGCAGAAGAGGATGAAGCTCCAGGGGTAAGAGGGGAGACATTTCCCTTTTTCTCGTATGCTATCATACAATTATTCATGTCTTGTACAAGATGTAAGAGGGTAGGAATGTCTGTTTGTTTAACTAATTCTCCCTGAGGAAGACATGTTCTTTCAAGTTGTTCTTCATACTCTAAACAAGTATGCAGAGTGGAACTGAGGTTATCAATGTAATTTTCCTCAAGACTATTATGGTAGGGGGAAGGTAATGAATTATAATAATGCATGAAAGCGGCCTAGTTCTGAGGTCAAATAAGTTCAGGGGTTTGATTGCATAACTTGGTGAAACACAAATTGAAGGACTTGATGGTCTCACCATCCTTATAAGCGATGTTATTGTATTCTCGTAACCGCTCATATGGAATTTTAGATTTCCCATAGGTTGATTTGAACCAATAGAATAACTCCTCCCAAGTAGACAAAATCTTAGGAGGAAGGTCAAAGAAATCAGCTGTAGCCTTTCCTTCCAGTGAATTGACAAATAAGCACATGAAAGTATCATTGTCATTGGCTCCTATGTTGTGACAAGAATTAGAAAATGCCACCATGTGTTCATTTGTAGTGACAGTGTTATTCCCTGAAAACCTAGGAAGATGCTCTTTGAATTTAGGAAGTGGACGAGTAGCAGGTGCTAGGTTAAGAGGAGAGGAAACATGCCACAGTTTGGTTGTAACATCTTCTTCAAATTGAAAAAGCCCATACTTTTTAATGACTTTGGTGGGGTTTGTGGTAGATTGGATAGGGACTTGGTGAATATATAAGCTACCAATAACTAACGAAGCTGAATACTGATAGGAGGAAGCACTTCTAGTGCCACCAAAACCACCGCTAGATGCCATCTCGTGGATGATAGGTAAGGGAGAGAAAGACAAACTGGATGAATCAGATAAGGTTCTCCTTAGAGAACTTTGTTGGGTTGATAACACAATGTTCCTTCTTCCTATTTCAACAATAGGATTAATTTCAGGTGATAAGCGTCTTCTTCTACTAAAAACAAAAGGGTCCAAGGACATGAAAATAAGGTCAAAGTTGAAGGGAAATGGAGGGTTATGGATGATTTCTAGGCTGTCTACATCTAGCTTCCCAATGTTATTGGACACTTATGTATTGTTCAATTGCTACCCATGAATGATTAAGCTCACCCGAGTATTAGAAGTTTCTAAAATGGCGTTAAACAAATTTAAAGCAATGTTGGTCTGATCTTGAAGACTGGGCTCAATATTGGGCTACCTTGCAACAGGTACAATCATTAAGAAACAAAAAAAATCAAAGAATCAATATTAGAAAAATAGATGTATTCGATGATAATCAAGCATAAAAATCAACCAGAGAGATATTGAATATTTCCCGAGTATGGTCACCAAATAAATGTTGAGAAAAAGATATGCAATAATCTTACTCAAGCATTTTCAGATCTTACTTGGCTAAAGCAAGATAGACAGGAATATAACCCTACGTTTATAGCCATAAAAAATTGTTTCCTAATCCACAAGTATTGGTTACAAGTGCTTAGGCTGATTTTTTTATATAAATGAAAGTTTGTGATGCAGGAGCATCGCTCCACATTAGCGGCCAGCCAGCCAGCCATCGTGCATTTAAAGCTGAGGAGAGAGGCGCAGCCTCATTTGAAATTTGAAATTGAATGTAATTTAAATGTGCTTAGGCTGGTGAGCCAAGAAAGCCGTGCTATATGCAGGCATTAGATAGGATTGGCTTTAATGCCAAAATCGGTTGAGATCTAGATCCAGGTGCTGGACTAGACAACCATTGAATGTAATTTATTAGGGTAGGTAAATCCTGGAGGGAACCGCTCGATGAGCCCCTCAGGTAAAAGAGATTTCGTATCTCATTTTGAAGTAGTAATGGTTGTAGTAGAGAAGAGCCAGAGAGAGCTCAGGAACACATTGTAATTACAGGCATTTGCCATTTGTTAATAAAAACAGAGCAGTTTTTCCTGCATATTCTGTGTATATGGATGTCTGTGTGTGTTCCCTATGTATGTTGTGAATGTACGATTGTTGATGCATTCTGCAGGAGTGTGCTTGATTTTAGATTGAGGGTCTTTGAGGTTTCATGCCAGGAGGGCGTGACAGAGCACTGCAGTCTCTGAATACCGGTGCACTGAGGATGCACTTCTGAACACTGTGGGGTTTAGACAAAGGCGTGCTGAGGCACAGGAACTGGAATCATCAACTCAGGAGGAATACCTTTGAGGTTAATGAACACCTCAGGAGGCAAGGCTGTGTAGATGAAACACAGTTGCAGACAGAATCATGGAGGACTCTGTGGAGCTCTGCCAGGTGGGCATCGAGCATATGCACAGGGATGCTGAAGAAGAACTCTATTGAGAGTTTGAAGGAGAAGACATAATCACTGAGGATTCTGTAAGAGCTCTGCCAAGTGGGCATTAAGCGTGTGTACATGAGTGCACAAAGGAAGGAACTCTGCTGAGAGTTCAGAAGAAGCAGAATCACTGAGGATTCTGAGAAGCTCTACCAGGAGGGCATTGAGCAGGTGCAAAGGGTGTATAGAAGGAACCTAGAACTATTGAACGTTCTGTGTAGAAGATACTCTGCCAGGAGGGTGTCGAGAAGGTGTGTAAGCAGGCGCAGGAGAACAGAGAAATATTTGAGTTCTGGATTTGAAGGAAGAGTCCACTGGAGGGATCTTCACGGGGTTACTAAACACCCATAAGGACTCAGCGAGAGGGTCGCTTGAGTAGAAGGATAGCCAGGAAGGCATCCATCTCACTCTCCATCGGTGGGAGGAGAAAGACGAAGAAATCCCTTAGGGGCCTGAGTGATTGTATAAGCTCAGGAGGGACAACACCATGTGCGCGTAGAGGTTCTGCAAGGAGTGCAGACGCCAGAGTCCTTTAAGGATATGAAAGGAGAATAAAATCTTAGAAGGAGCAAGCGTTTGTACACGCACGGTGAAGCTCACGGTTCGGGAGCCCGTTGAGGAAAGAAGATAAGGTTGAGACTTTGAAGGAACTGAATTCCTTCCAAGTGCAGGACGAAAGCACGCGAAGCTCAGGAGGAGCAGCAACCATCGTCAGATCGGCAGGAGAGAAAAGATCTGGACCGTTGAAGATTCATGACCAGGGGAGCTCTAGAGGAGGAGCCTACAGGAGGAAGAGACCGAGAGCTGTCGGATCTCACGAAGAAAACCCGCCAGCCGTTGGATCGGGAGAAGGCGCATGACGTTTAGCCTTAGGAGGAGGAGCACATAAGGAGAAAATATCTGGGCCGTTAGATCTGAGATAGATACCCGACAATCGTCAGATATGGAGAAGTTGCGCAGAGGTTAAGTCCTCGACAGGCAGGAGGAGGAATCCCGGCAGGGGTGGAACCATCCGGATATCGGCTGTCGGAGAATCAGAGTTCTCGAGGTCGTAAGAATGTGGACCTCTCAGGTCTCGAAATAACGATAGGATCAAAACTGTCCATTCAGAGGGACAGGTGTCAG
>SNQJ01S0019960.1:123808-139283 GCA_010110895.2 Picea sitchensis
GAGAATTAGAGTTCTCAAGTTCGAGGGAACCGGGGTATCGGAAGTCTCGAAATCCCGACAAGATCGGGATCGCCCATTGGAGGGACGCGTGGCAGAGATCGAGCACCATCAAGGGGAGCCGACCGGGAGGTCGCCCATCGGCAAATCGACAATCCGAGTTTCGCGAGTCTAGAGGACAAGGCGTTGGGACACTTGAAGTTGAAAACCCTGAGAAGGAATCTGGGCCGTCCATCTAGAGGACAGGTGGCAAAGGATCGAGCGCCATCGGTATTTTGTCCATCGTGAATCAGGATATTGGACATCTCAGGAGCAAGAGTTTTGTGCTTTGCAGAATCGACATATCGCGAGTTCTGGGGACATGCGCATTGTGTCATCGCAAACGACGAAACCCCGATAGGAGGTTTGATCATGGTCATGGGTAGTGGTCATATGGTGGGAGTCTAGCTAGGAGGGCTAAGGGAAAAGGAGAACTCATCGGGAAATTAGAACTGGAAACCCCGATAGAGGGATAAGGCTATGGTCGTATGGGGAGCGGTCACATGGACCGTCGCATAGCTGGAAGGGGCTAATGCTCAGAGGAAAGGAGCTCATCGCAAATCGAGGATTGGAGAGGCAAAAATTTCTCGACAGCGAGAACTGCGAAACCCCGAAACCCCGATAGAGAGTCGGGGAATAACCACGGTCAAGGGCTGAAGGCCGTGGAGGGAAGTCAAAGGACCTTTGGATCAGGTTTTTGCACAATGATTCCCGAGGGGATCTAAAGAGCCGCTCCGGCTCTCAAGCATAAAGGTTTTAGAATCGATCCTGTGAGCAGGAGGTCAGGTAAAGAGACCCTGCGGGGTGATAGGAGAGACCTCGTCTATGTCAGTTTGCTGAAAAATTCAATATTTATGTAATTTTATGAATATAATAGATGCATAAACAAATGTAGAGATAAATGTAAAAACACCAAGTCAATAATCAACAAAGATGAGACATAAAGCAATCGTTTATTTAATTCCAATTTATCAAAAGACTCGTTCTCTTTACAAAATTCCTTGAGGAAGTTTGGACCAAAGTCAAACTTAAATGTTCCCGATGAAAACCATACAAAAGGGCTTCTGACAGAAAGTAAAAAATTGAAATTTGAAATATGGATTAGCTTGCTACATATTGCTGCCCACTTGACTGTGCAAAATAGCATTTATCAGTCATGAAATTTAATTCACAAACAAACAAGTCTACACAAGCTATCAAAGATAGATCAACACCTCTGAAAAACAAGTGTCTGAATGATGTAATTCAACCCTGAATCTTTCTGTCTACAATAGGACCCTACTATCATAAAAGAGAATTAGACTTTCAATGAATTAAAGAATGAATGAAAACTGAATTATCTCAATAAAACTCAAAGAGCAGACCTTAGTATGCTTTCTCCTTCTATTTTCCTCTTGTTCCTCCTTTTCCTTTTTCCTTTAAGCAATGAGAATTAGCTGAATTAGTTAAACTACCTCTTTAGTTAAGTTAACTAAAACTTAAGAAACTTTTTAATTAATGGGGGAAAATAATAAAATCATAATAAGGGTTTTTAATAAATAATAACTTGTAGGTGGGACCCCTTGTGACTCCCTTTAGTTCTTTAACAAGAATAACACAACTAGTTAATCAATCAAAAACATCCCTCCTTGTGTCTCCCATCATCAATCTCATAATTTGACAATTTATATCAATGATAATTGAAATTATATCCAAAAATATATTATCCATATATCCAAAAAATGGTGTGTTGTCCAAAATTTTAGAAGTCAACTCTTGTCAACAATCAATAAATAAAAACACTTAAAACCCATATTTTCCACTCTCGGAGGCAATCTCCCCCCTTGTTGTTGCTGTCACCCTTTTGTTTCTCTGAATTTTCCTTAGGCTGCGTGGAGCCTTTAGGAATGATCTCACTAACAACATGAGAGCAATCATCTCTCAAATGCATGCAGGATGACACGGATTTGGTAGAGCCATTTGAGGGAGAGGAGGGTAAGAAACGACTTTTCCTTTGTCAGGAGCATGGTGGGCCTCAGTTTTTAACCTTTTTCTTGCATGGCAATATTGCACTAGTGAGTGGGCAGAGGCAGCTTGGAAAATTTGATTAACATGTGGAGGAGCAGGTAGAGACAAGTTAGGCTAGCCACGATGTTGGGAGACTCCCAGATAGACAATCTCTTGCCATCTGTCATTTTTAGGGACTTCAGGTTGTAATGAGACATGAGGGGGAACTGGGATACCAGGGACATGTGGGGCTTGGAAGGGAGGCATTTCTGACCTAGGTTGGACCACTCCTTTTCCAATCCAGTTAAATAATCCAGCTTGAAATAGCTAGCTCAACTCTTATGAGTCTACATCAAAATGTATAGAAAAACTTGGCCTTCTAGGGCCCCTGTTCCAATTTCCTCTTCCTCTGTTACCCCGACCATGGCTACCTTTGCTGAAAAATCTCATTCTTGTATGCATTATTGATTAGCAACTAGTTTCTTCAACAACCATACATGACATCTCTTTAAATATGAAACAAAGTTTGGCTCAACAATACATCAGACTCATGCAATCCAATCCATACAAATTGTTTAATACTTTTCTATGAGCAGGGGGTGAATAAGGGTTCTGGGATATGTGAGGGATTGTATTGAGTGAAAAAGTGTTAAAATGAAGGGGGGTAGATCACGATTATTGCTCAACAAATCATTAAACAATCAACTTTATCATAAATCAAAATAAAACATCACTGTAACTCATCACTGTGCCATCCTTTAACTATTATAATACAGAGTTTAACTTAAATATAATTTAATTTTAAGAACAGGGAGTGGATAGTGAATATGGGAAAGCGAGGGGACTTGTAATGTGCGAAAAAGTGAGAGAATGGTAGGGAAAAAACAAATACTGTTCATAAGACAAATCAAGTAATCCATTAAAACAACTCTGTATTCAATACAAAAGATACCAATACCAATTAAACAATTACTGTGTGTCAAAACTGTTCACTGTCCCACATTCAATTTCTTCAAAACTTCTCAATTAACACAGTCTGTAATCACACTCATAATCACTATGACTTCCAACAGTCCCGTTAAGATAATACTTGGTATCTTTCGTTTCTTTTCCTTTCATTTAAAAAAAAATCAGAAGAAACACACAACCACATTGCTCCATCTCTATTCATCATATATCACCATAAAATATCAAACACTGTCCATAATTCACAATCACCCAAATAAAACATATACATAGGTCCCTTTTCCAAATTGAACAGACCTCTAATACTTGCCCGATTTCATGCCCTTTTCATTATATTAACCAATAAAACTTGCAACGAAACCATAATACAAAACTCAAGCTTCATCATTGATGATGCAATTAAATAAAACATGCACGATGCCTCCATAATAGACACATAGTGAAACAAGGAAATCATGGTCAATAATTTCCACAATTGCCATGACCCCGATCGGGACTAGTGAAACACATAGCAGTGACCAACTTGAAATTGACACCATGTTGTAAGAACAAAACGATCCAAAGCATAACAAAAAAGAGGCAGCCTTCAGGCTGCACATTATTACTCATCCTTGATCACCACTTCCCAACCATCTCAATTAAACGAGTTCAGTATAAGTACTAAAAGCATTGTCATAATCACTCAACCAATCTATGACACTCAACAAGATGCCCGACAAGAGTGAGAACAATTGGGGATTATTATAATCAGGCTCTGTAACAATGAATAAAAATAAGTAATCAAGGGTTCTCTCGGTCATCACAATCACATAGAGACTGGAGGTCAAATAAATCAACCAATAGGCAAAGACCCTTCGATACAAGCATGGTAGAACCATATGGCTCCTTATAACTCCCGGTCTATGCAATGGCGCAACAGTTCAATGATGGGTAGTGTATGAAAACGATGTAGAGGAGAAATGAATGTCCATTGGATAGTGAAAAGTACCCTAGAGCACACATAGGTATAATTTGTTCATTTCTGAAGGACCGAATCAATGGATAACAATTCTAGTGGGAATGCTGGCCCAAGGCATAACTTATATCACCAAAAAACCATTTATCTTGGTATAATGGCCACCCTATAATCGACTTCCAAGGTACACTGATGCCAAGACCATAAAAATAATCCCACAACCATGTAATAAACCCACGACCATGACTCTGGAAAATTACACAGTGACCAAAAGGTAGTCCAAAAAACATACACAACAACCACATAGTAGCCCGAATATGATTGGACATGGTTACCCTCATAACCGCGAGGAGGCGACTAGAAAGGATAAATAGAGAGAAACCCTCCAACAAAATAGAGAGCGGTAATACCCATATCCACTCAAACATTATAGAGAGCCATCAAAATTTTCACCACATAGAACAACCAACGAATGCACAACTCAACCAACCAATTCTTTTACTTGCAAAAAAAAATAACCACATAGTCATTCTAGAGAGAAGAACCACACATTTACACAGTTTCCAATTTTAGGAAAACACAAACCAAGGCATTAATGAGCCATCCTTCGTTCATACACAGAGCGAAATTCATGGATGGGTGAAAATAACCATACCTGTAACCAATATCTTTTAAAAGGGGCTAGCTGGTTGAGCACTTCATTCCCAGGCTTGGATCTCAGAGCTTAACCACGAGCAAAACAAAATTCAACAATAACCATACTAGGGTGACGAACCGATGGGGGAAGTTTGGAGTGACATGCATTTACTGCACGTCGCTTCCATATTCCTCTTCATTCAATTTTTAAGTACAAGAAAACCAACAATCACTAATACATTAACCATGTCATTAATTCCAAACCATTGAAATCTGTGACCACATTGCTTGCCAAATGCGCCACCCAAAAATTCATATTAACCATTGCCAACTTCCATACCATACCATATATCAAATGTGCCCAATATAACTCAAATGAAAATCACATAGCCACTAACCATTTGTAGTTAGGATCAACACTAACGTGCTTCATTTTAATTGCACATAACTTCTAACAAACATAGTATAGGTCCTTTCTTTTGGATTTTTTGTAAGTCTCTTTCTCATTGTTTTTGTTTTATGTTGTTACTAACATATTTCTTGTGTAGGTGTAGCCAAGTAATAAATCATGGTGACATGATCAAACATAGCATTGTAAATATATACCAATCACAACATAAAATTAAAGCTTCAAATAACATAACATCCCATAATATGCATCATCCACCTGTCATTATGTCAAACGAAACCAAGACCAAATCATCAACCATATAATACCCTATAAGAAACATCAAAACAACAACATAAAATGTGTGATACGACTATCTCCAAGCCTCCAGTCTACAAGGGGGTCCCACCTACTAGTATTATATCTTATTAGCATAGTTTAAATAATATGATTTAGCAATACTTTGCAAACGAAATTCCTCGTTGTGATTTTTATCATCAACACCTGGTGATAATTTCAGTGACATTCTTCCCATCGTATTTGACTGTAGGAATGGTCTCGACCCACTTGTTAAAGTAGTCTACGACCACGATAATGTGTTGATTCCCCCTAGCCGAAGTTGGGTTGCAATGTAGAAAGTCCACCCCCCACTTGGTGAAGGGACCGACGGTAATGATTGGATGTAGAGGGGATGGATGCGAACAAATTTTCCTAGTGAAAACCTAGTAGGGGAGACACTTCTTAACCTCTTCAACACAATATTTAAAGATAGACGACAAAAAATAACTGGCTCGCAAAATTTTCTAGGCTGTCGCAAGCCCGGATAGATGACCAACACAAGCCCCACTGTGGCAATCATTTAGGACTGACTCGACGTACTCATGAGTGAAAAAATGATGCAAGATATTGTCTATTCCTCGATGATACAGAGTGTCTCTGACAATAAGGTAACTCTTAGCTTGGTATCGTATACGCCGTCGGTCATTTCACGAGAGATGCCTAGGGAAATTTATAGTTTGAAGATAGAGAACAATGTCTCCATACTAGGGGTCGGACGATGAGACAAGGAAAATGTGTTCATCCGCAAATTCATCAACATGAACAACATCCTCATCCAATCGAGGGAAGTCAGATATTAACTCTACAAAGAATAGCGATTTCTTGGATTTCATAGAAATGAAACCGAGATCGAATTCTTGTAAAATGACAATCCATTGATTGTATTTCCCCCCTATGATATGCCTGGTAAGGACGTATTGAAATGGATTGACATAGACAACCACAATAGTTTTGCAAAGAAATATATATTGGCATAATCATTGGACTCCATGAATGATAGCCAAAGATAGCTTTTCAACATGAGAATATTTGAGCTCAGGACCGACTAAGTTTCGACTAAGCTAATAAATGACGTGCTTGTGGAGCTCATCATCCTCCTGTACAAATACTGTACAAATCGTCTCTTCAAACGCAATGACATAAAGAAAGTAATCTCTACTGTATTAAGGAGACTTCAATAGAGGCATTGATACCAAGTCTTTCTTCAAAGCATCGAAGGATTCCTAGGCTCGCTCATCCCAGATAAAAGGGGTGTCCTTCTTCAAGAGATGCATGAAACCCTTAGTAATATTGACATAGTTCACTATAAACTGACGTAAAAAGTTAGCTTTCCTCTATAAACCTTAAAGTTGTCGAATAGTGCGGGGGAGGAAATCAAAGTATTTCCTCAACCTTTAATGGATCTACCATGATCCCAGTGTCAAAGACTAAAAATCCTAGAAGATGTCCTGACCTAACACAAAAGATGCATTTATGAGGGTTCAATCAGATGTGATAATGACGACATTTTTAAAAAACTAGCCGAAGGTGCTTAGGGTGATCCACTCTCTTACATGAGTGAGCATCAAGATTGTCAAGATAAGCTTCAACTATATGCTTAAGATTGTGGAATACGAAGGTCATAGCACGTTGGAAGGTTTCTCCGACATTTTTAAGGCCGAAAGGCATCTTTTTGTATGCAAAAGTACCCCAAGGAAAAATAAATGCCGTCTTATGTTGATCCTCAGGTTTAATCTAAATTTGGTTATACCCTGAAAATCCATCCATGAAAGAAAAAACTTCGCTTCCCCCACACTCGTCAAGGATCTGGTCGATGAATGGTGTTGGGAAGTTTTCCTTAGGACATGATTTGTTCAGGTCACGAAAATCCATGCATACACAGATGGTTCCTCTCTTATTATTCACAGAAACGGGATTGGATACCCATTCAGTCAAGGGAACCGGGTAGATGAAGACAACATCAAACAATTTCTCTACCTCTGCCTTAATAGTAGGGCCCTTCCGGGGATTGACAACTCTAAGACATTGTCTAACAGGATTAGCATCCAGATAATTTTTAATCTCATGTTTGACAATTTGAGGGTCGATTCCTAGCATCCCTTCATATGAACAAGTGAATACATCTAAGAATTCATTGAAGAGTTCGATGTAGATTAGGATTATACAAGATAGTAAGATTCGCCAAGGTTTCTATCTGATTCAGGATTCCCCAAGGTTTCTATCTGATTCGATATTTGACAAGATTAGTATTTGACAAGATAGTAAGATTCACTAAGGTTTCTACATTTTAAAATAAATTTCCATCCTTAAAATCATCCCTGGACGATACGATGGAAGTCATAGCGTAAGTCCAATTACGTCCTAGTAAAAATCTATAATCGGGGGGCACATCAACTACCTCGACATCCACCTCGACCGTCTTCCCACCTAATGAGACCGGAAAGGTAGGAAGAATACCATGAGGGCAGAAGGAACGTATGTCAAAATAAATCAACAAGGTTGGAGACTGAGAGAGAGTCGGAGAGCTGAGGTCTTTCCAATAGACCAGGGACATCACACATGTTTCAGTGCCTTCATAAAAAAAAGTACGATTGATGGCATAATTCGAGTAACCCACGTGGATTTGGAATGCCACATGGTAAGGCAAGTGAGGCTTCACATCTTTGACATCAAACTTGATAAATTTAGAGCCACTTGGATCTAGAGCTCCTAATGCAGATAACAAGGCATTCCTCTATGAAGGACACATATGGAGTACCTCCAGAGTAGACATTGGTTTGACCCAGGTCCTCAACAATAGAGTAATTCTGAACGACTCTAGAATTAGGATTGTGGGTAGAGCACTTGAGTACTCCTTTTGGAATACGAGGTAGTGGCTCTAGTTTTTAGATCTATAAGGGCATCTACGAAGGAGGAGGAGACTCTAGACTAGGTAGATTTTGTGGAGAATTGTAATCGCGAGATTGGGTGGCTACATTAACCTCATATTTGACCATATTGATGCATAGATGGTCACCATCGTGCACCGGTGGGTTTTGAGTCCCACTTGCCACATTTCCAACATTTGAGGATCTCGAGGCCATGCGCTAGTTATGTGGAAAAGGATTCGTCAGCACGACGGGAGGTAGAGATAAGAGTCCCACAACTTGCACAAATTTGGGGCATAAATGAGTAAGGTGATCATCTATACAAAGCTTACAGGGAAACTTCACCTTACACATTTCTTTCTTTCCCTCACCAACATTATTATTCGTCTTCTCATTATTACCATTGTCCTTGGGTTTATTATTCTTCCCACCCTTACTATTATTATTACGTCCCTTCTTCTTATTCCTGCCTGGTTGCTGGTTACCATTTGGGCCAGTCGACGATTGCATAGAATGTACATCCGTCGACTGAGTGGGATTGGAAGACACATATGAAGCTGGTCCTCCCGCGAAATGGTTTAGAGACAACTCTTTCAAATGGATTGTCACCAAGTCTGCGGATTTCACATTGGCAGAGCCTATGATGCCATCAGAATGAGGCTCGATCTTTTGTCTAGGGTCGTAGTTTGATCTCAGTGCGTCAGGACGAATCTCATATAACATCCCAGACTGAGCATATATAATAACTAACTGTTGGGATTTGAAAATCTCTTCTTCCTCATATTTAACCTTGGATGTAGCAACATCCTTCGAAATAGGAGGCTGTGGATATTTAAGGAACCACTCTAGTAGGAATTTCGAGGGTATGTAGGTCTTGATCAACCTATTCCGTCTATACCACTCCTGGATGTGATCTGATATGTCAGTGGCTTTGTCATGGTGTAAGGTCGACAAAAGTTCTATGCCAACATCGTAATGAACTGGAAATTGGAAGTGGTTAAGGAAGACTAAAACCATCTGACTAAAGGTCCCGTATGCCTCCCTAGGTAGCTCGATATACCATTTCGTGGCAACCCCCATGGGGGTGCGTTGATATTAACTGAATGGAATCATCATTAAGGGAATACAAAGAGCACCATAGTGAAAGGTGGTAATGTGATCACCAAGATCCTCGCCATTCTTTCCTTCGAATTTTGGAATATCCGAAGGAAGATTGGTGGGAATAGGAGCCCATGTAGGATCATGACACATAGGTTCGTTCATCAACTTAGACACGTATGGAAGATTGAGCATGGCCAGAAAAGGGAGACGAGGTTGTGACATCTGGCCCCAATCTCCTTGAAAAGATTGTGGTTGGGGAATTGCAACCCATCCAGGGTTCTGGTAAGCACCATGGCCCTATCCAAGATTGCAATACCCTCCGCTAGGTTGATTCATAAGGGGTTGGTTGGGCGTCATTCCAGTAGGAATGTTCTCATGAGGGTTATAAAAATTGCCCCTAACCGGAGTGGATCCAGGTTGGGGGTTTCCCAAGGTGTGAAATTGACCTCCTCCGGGTGTGAATCCAAAGGATAAAGGTGGATTCATCATGCCAAACGTGTTGGTCGGAATCAATACTGAGGAGGCGAGTGTAAATGACTAAAATTGAGCAGAAGCTTGTCCTCTAGGTTGGTTATTCAATCCAGAAGCAATAGGATTAGACCTAGGATTAAGAGGAGGAAAGATTTCCACAGTAGGAGTCGTTTGAGGGACATGAGTGCCACAAAATAAAAATGTATTATAAGGAGGCATTGTGCCCCCAAGTCCAATGCTAGAATTAGGGCCAATGGCTGGTATGGAGTTTGAAAACTGCGATGTAAAATTCAGCATACCATAGGAAAAAACACTACAAGCCATCGAGATGGACTGAACATTATATCCCGATGAATGGCCAAGAGACCCAAAAGGGTTCATGGATATAGGTTGTGTATTCACTATAGGATGGGCATCTCTGATGATAGGTGCCTCCAGTACTACAACTATTGTGGTTGAAGGAGTCGAAGGGGTACCATTAACTATAGTAGGTGTGGGAGTTAAAGGGCTCCCAATATCTTGATGACTCGGTTCAGTACTCATCCCTATAGAATCACAAGTCTAATAAGTGGAGGACTGAGGTATTTGTACCACCTTTAATAACTCTACGCTTTTTAGAAGGCAAAGCCTCAAAATGTGGTGGTAACTGTAACAAGCGACAAGACTTGCGGGGAAGCTGGTCTGGCTCCATGATGACTCAAGATTCAAGATATTAAAAACAAATCCTAAGGCCAACTAGTAATAAAAGAGCACACAAAAAATAATCAAACGACCAATATGCACACTATTGGGGTCCTATAATCATAGGTAACCTGAATCTTCAGTTGCTTATTTGGCGTTGCTCCCGTGATGACGACATCTGGCTCAGTTTATTCCATTTTCCTACTCTATCCATTTTCGCTTGATCCTTCATCACCCTACTGCATCCTCCATCCACCTCTGCGCCACTCACTCCCTTATCCATTTGTCCCATTGGCTACATATCACTCGCCACTCATCCATGAATAAACAATCTTAGGAAAAAAGAACAATAGATTAGTAATGTTAGTAATAAAATTTAGAATAGTTAGTTTAATTAAAATATGTTAGACTAGTTAATAATTAAGTTAGTTTTTTAATACTTAGGTTAGTGCTTTATTAATCACACATTAAATTACATGAAAACAATAAAACAATAATAACATACATATAAATAAAAAACAATTAAAAATAAAACAATATAAAAACATATAAAATATAATAAAAAAACATATATTAATAAAACATATAAAATATAATAAAAAATATATATATTATAAAAAAACAAAATTAAATATGTAGGAGGTGGTTGAATTCAACCTCTTGAGCCTAGGGAGAGTTTGTTTGATATATTGTAATGAGTCAAATATGCAGTAGAGGAGGCAGTGACCAAAATTTAATCTTGTATCAGAGATCACATAGCTTTCTGTTTTTCATCAATCCAATAATACAGTCACGACGGTTAGAGGATTCTTGTGTCAAATCCATTGGTGAAGTTTTTCTCACTGTAATTGTGTTTTCCTCCATTTTCATATGTGTTTTATTTTCTCTATTGTTTTGAAGAGATTTAAGATCAAGATTTGTGTAAAAACACCTTGTTCCTAGTTTAAAGCAATGTCAATGTTTTCCACTGAAAGTTAAATGTATAATTCTTTACTGCTCTGTCTTTAATTCGACTTCTTAACATTTTTCCCCTCTGCGATACCTCAAGCCTATGAAGATCTAGTGATTTTTCTACCTTTCCCCTATAAGTTTGTCTGTAGAATTTGTTTTTGATCAAATCTCAGATTGTGACTCCATTTCCCATTGTTCCTCTTCTCTGCACCTACCCAACTAAAAAACAAATCCTATTCTTCATAACTAGCCTAATATCCAAATCTAAAAAAATCTAAATATGACAAAGAGATCCCTCTCTGAGTCTTGGAGGGCTAGATCCTCAACTCAAATCGGTTTTGTGGTTACCCCTGCCAATTTCCTCCTCAGCCTGGGAAATTACAGGGTGCTAACACACACAAATAGGATAAAGTGGCTGAAAGGGACCTCCCTCTCTAAAGTAGGTATGCCTCACACAAGAGGGGCCTGAGACTCCATTGCTAAATATTGGAGGAAACATAATCAATTATAAGGGCCCTCGTGGTCTTAACAACCAGTCGGTCAGATCCACCCGGAGAGGTAATCCTCCATAAAGGTTGTGTGCTGTCCAACCCTTATCTGAACTAGGGTACTTGCAGAATAACCCCTATGGTACCTAAGTCAAGAAACTAAGCAACCACGGTATAACCTATGCATAGGAGAACACTCGTAATTCAGGTCCACCGTATGGGAAGGGTAGCAAAGCCCAAAACCTTGAAAGCACTGCCTCTCACAGACGTAATGGCACTAGAAAGATCCCCATATATGAATAAATCTCCATAAATATATCTGACACTAAGAAGGTATCGGGGGGATATCCCTTCAACTGACCTCACACGACCTCATATTTAACTCTGGTGTAAGCAAAGCCTCTTGATATTACCGATTATACACTGGATTTCTCCACTCCCTTAGTCAAACACATATGTTGATTTAATAGCCTTGAAGAAGTTTACTCACACAATCCTATTCCAAGGCTCTAAATCGTAAGATAGTTTGTGCACCTTAGAAAATAAAATCGTTACTAATCAATTTTAAATTATAGCGTTAATTTTAATGGCCTTTCTTACTAAAAAGGCGCGGTTGTGAAACTAGTGATGTTATGAATCAACAAGTAAAATAAATGAATATGAATAAAATCCAAAGTATTAACTTCAATTTCTAATAAATGATATTCTTTCCAAAAATGTAATTTTCAATTCAATTCTGCAATTCTAAATAAAATGCAATCTTTATTTACATGCGCTAAGATAAATGTCAAAGACTCAAGAGATCAAAATGCCAATCAATGTAAAATGCCTAATATATTTGTATTTTCAAAATAATAAAAATGAGAATGCAAGGACTGAACAACAACTTGTTATATAAAGACTCAACTATGTATAGAAAAATACAAGCCAAGTAGGATATCAAGGAGCAAAACACCCAACCTAAGGTGCAAGGACAATCAAAATGAAAAGATGATGAGAAAGGAACCGCCGAAAAATTCAACCAAAGACAGGTTTCCTATCATTCCACAGACACTTAACAGTCACCACAAGGACCCAAGAAGACTAAAAAATCATCAAAACCTACCTAGCAACCACCAAACCCAACAATCAAGCAACAAAAGGTTGATGTACACAACTGTCCAAGAGAAACACGCGTATGTATGCAAATTAGAGAAGTACAACACACATATGTACACGACTGTCAACAAAAAACCTACGTATATGTGTCAAAACACAGTCAGGCTAAGGAGAAGGCTAAGAAACTTAGACTCAAAGTGAACAAAGGCTGTCAAACAATCATGCGACAAGAAACTCAATATGAATGAGAGAAATCTAAGGAGAAAAACACTCCAAACCTAGAAAAATAAGATTCTATCCCTAGTACGGTCGCCAATTCTGTTACAAGGAAAATATCTCTATGGCTAGGGGTAAACAAAAATAGATGGAAATGACTTCAGAAATCAACTCTAATCTCAAATATTCTATATAAAAAAAATATGCTAACAAGACAAGATAAGAGGCCTACCTTGTCCAGATGTTCGATGAAGTCCATCGTTGAGCACTTGACCCAAAGCAATATACCTGCAACTAGTCCTCAACAACCAAGCAACGCAAACATATGGTGATAATACATAATGTTATCACATTTAATAGCATAATCCATCAACATTTATAACAAATATGCCCATGGAATAATAATTCAAATATTTGCGAGATATTAATTGGACAATAAAAGAGTATTTCTATTAAGATATAATCAACAGAAGTGAATGAGTTACAAACTTTCGTGTCGGCATGGTTCAGAACCGAGAAACTAAGTTCCTTCCAGCTGGGCCTCCACCACTTCAATCCTCCACCAAAGGAAAGCTCATATAAGTGAAACAATGAAGTTCTCAATCAATAAGGAAAGATCTTGGGGGCTGAACAATGTGTTCAGACTTAAAGGACAAAGGGATGCAGACTCAATGTGAAGTGAATAATTTCTCCAGAGTAACTTTGCTCTCAAAGTTAATTCTTTCTCCTCTTTCCATAGCTTAGATTTGGCCCATTTATAGCCTTCAAGTGGAACTGAAGGGTCGAGTCAGAACATTTCCAGTATATGGAAGGCCAAGGATCATTGATCTCATGATGTGACATGGAAACCCAACACCATTTTTTAATTTTGGGCACATTTCCTGATGTATGTGGGTTGTAGTGGTGCAACCTGCGTATACACATGATGTAATATAGGCAGGGCACATATATGTGGAAAAATCATGTTTTTATCTCCGGGATTTGCAAAAAGGGACTTCAAGTCTGCATAGGGAAATGGAAAAAGGCCCTCTGTGAAAGATTGCATAGGGTGAGGAAAATCTTTCTATAAAAATGGTGGGACTAAACAAGACTCATAAGCCTAATAGAAAACTTGCAGCATGAGCACAAAAATACAAAGAGGTTCTAAAATAGGATGCCCATGGAAGGTAGGCTCTACCACATGAATTACAATACTTCTAAACAATAGAGAAGGTTCTGGGTCATAACTCAGTGGGGTCGATACTAAGGAAAAATGAAATAATAAATGAATAACGAAAAAAAAGAATGGAGGGGAAAATCTAACATATATACCAATTTCAATATCATTACCTGTCAGAATGGATTGACATGAAGAAAGGTACCAAAGAAAAATGTCTTCAAAGTCCTATATATAAGACCAAAAACACTTACCCAGAAGTTAATAAGTCCAATATAGAAACCTACGATAAAAACATGTGCTAAGGGATACATAACTAGAAAACAAGAAACCATAAAAGTACAATATGTATAGAGGACCACACAACCTTTCAACTTATGCATAGTAGTTCTCTATGTAGTGCCCATTACTAGCCTTAAGCCAAGGGTTTCTTTGGAAACTAGCTTGTAAAGATTCTAGTTCTAGAAGAGGCTAAAGATCCATAATCATAGCTTCAAGGATAACCTTATCTAATGTCAAATCAAGATCCATGAAACCTAGGCTCGACAACACACAAATACCAAGGCTTGAGGTCTCATAAACAGTACGATCATAATCAAGAGGAAACATCAGATTACTTGGGCCAAGAGGGGAAAACAAAGGCTTATTTTAAGAACCAAATATCAATATAGCATAGAAAAACCTCAGAATAAGTACTCAACGCCTTGAAAAAGAGAGAAATTCATATAATAATCCTCTTCGAGGGGGCAAACTCCTTATGCCCACATAAATGCACAATTCCAAGATGATTCCAAATGAAAATGTTTCCTTGGTATATATAGGAGACTAGGAGGTATAATTACAACTAATGGAATAAATCCGACATAAATAAAATAACATTACTAATGTAATATGCCCCAATTAAGGGGTAATGAGACAATATTAGGGCTTAACATGCCCTTCCCCTTGATACAAGTGTTGTCTGCAATGCTTGAGTAACTTTGGATGCGTCTGTATAAAAGACTCATCTTCCCAAGTGGAATCTTTAGCCGGTAGTTTCCTCCATTTAATGAGATACTCTGAAATTGATCTATTCCTCAACTAGTGAACTCTTGTGTCAGTGATGGCTTCAGGCTCCAATATGATTTTTCCTTCCTCGTC
>SNQJ01S0019960.1:140536-171598 GCA_010110895.2 Picea sitchensis
TACAACTAATGGAATAAAGCCAACATAAATAAAATAACATTACTAATGTAATATGCCCCAATTAAGGGGTAATGAGCCAATATTAGGGCTTAACATCTTATATGCCACCATTGGATACGACACATGATCAATTTCCAAGACATTGTCTCGAGAAGGTGAATATAATTGCACAGATCCTTTGTTAGAAGAAATTGAACACCGAGGATAAGATGCCACATAGTTCACCCGTGGCGGGGAAGAGTCTACTTGAACACTAGGAACACATAAAGGGGAAACATGTTCTGAAATTGAACTAGGATGGTGATTATCAAATGAAAGATGATCAATAGTGACAATGCTTCTGTTGTGAGGGAAATGAATCACACGAAAGAGCATAGACACCACAACCTGTATAGCATAAACATAATCATGCCCAAGAGGAATATTGAAGTCTAAATCGACTTCCACCACTAACATATTGATTAGAACATTATTCCCACCTAAGGTGATAGGAAACCAAGGAATAATCCCCAGAAACTCACTAGGTCTTCTGTCAAAAGGCAACAACTCACTGGTAGCTAACACAAGCTTGGGAGAACCCAATAATTTCCAAGCCGAGGAGGATAAAATAATTTTAGATGATCCTTCATCTACAACACATTGACGAATGCCTTTCAACATAGGTTAAACCAGCACCGTTATCTGGAAAGGTGCAGAAGAAGGAAGGTAAGGCTCTACAAAATCATTCCAATCAAATGAAACCATCCTAGGACTTGGAGGGATCATAATTGAAGAGAGTGGAGTGCCCTCTTTTTCAGAAGGTACTGAACTAAAAATGCTAAAGACATAGTTGGAAGACACATCACTCCTTGAAATAAGAGTGGGATCAACAGAATATTGAGTCGGCTCGACCACTTTGGAAGATTGGTCACTCTCTAAGAGAAGAGTGGGATCGACCGAATATTGCATCGAAAAAAACACTTCCTTAACCACTGGTTGTATAGGATGTGAGACAACATGTTCAAGAGATGCATCACCCCACAAAACAAGAGTGGTATTAGTCAAATATTGCATCGACACGAACACTTCATCAACCAATGATTGAATAGATTGTTGGGAAACCAAAGATGACTCTGAACTAGAAGGGACTTTAGACAAGGAACACACTTTTCATACCATAGAAATAACAGGGCACAAATGAGTAATGTGATCTCCTTTGAAAATATTACAAGGGGAACTTTGTCTTATGTCCTATATGTCTAGGATTATCAACCATATCAATGCCCCCATCATGACTTGAAATGACTGGTAGGTTTCCCCCAACATGACTTGTAGGGGATAGGTGCTGATATCTAACATTAATTGTAGAGGTTGGTGATGTTTGCCCAATATGACTACTAGTGACTAGAATTTCTCTCCCAGCATGACTCGTAGAGGCCAGTTTCTTATCCTCAACATGACTCACAAAGGTTGTTGACTTATCTCCAACATGACTCATAGAGGTTGGTGAAATAATAGTAGTATGAATCATAGTGACTGGATTTATGATTCTAGCATGAATCATAGTAGCTAGTTGCTTTCCCCCAGCATGACTCGTAGAGGCTAGTGACCTAAATCCAACATGACTAGCAGAGGTTGGTTGCTGAACTCCAGTATGACTCGTAGGGACTAGTCTCCTACACCCATCATGACTTGCAAAGGGTGGGTGTAGGTCTCTAACATGAGTAGCATAGGTTGGTTACTAGTAGAAAGAATTTCATCAGAAGAGGGAGAAGGAGAAGGAGTAAATTTCACTAAAGCAGAAGGTAAATGATCAACATCCATACGATGCCCCTAACATAAGGTGCTTATCTGAGAAGCATAAAGATCATTTAGGACATTCAAACTAGTCCACAACCAAACCAATAGTCCTACATTCAACCTAATAAAATTCAAAGTGGCCATCAAGGGGGCACCAACATTTCCAAATAAAGGAAAAGCACAAGAATCCCCTTGGGTAGGGGTCTCTTGGTTGCTATCCTCAAGAAATTTGGCCATATCATTCTTATGCACAGGTTCATCTTTTGTGGGATTTTTCATGTCCATAAAATCCTCACGTAGTGACTCTGATGAACCAGTGGTATAAAAACCCACACATTCTAGGAGGTGGCTCCACACTTTCAAGAGAAAGACTAGGGGTCCTTCCTGACCAACAAAGTGGTTGATCAATCACCATGAATCAATGATCCAAAAGTGGTGACACTGAAACAACCTAAAGCCAACTATACAAAGCAACACTCCACTAAAAATCCCAAAGAGAAACATCGCAAGCAAACACATTTTCCAAATATTCAGCCCAAGTGGATAAGGTCATGAATCCAAAGAAATGAAAAAGTGGAAAGGGACCTTCCGGAAGAAGGCACAGGTTGATTAATTCATGTGGACCAATGAACAAAGGAGTTTGAAGTAGTTATTTAGACCTCCAATGACTAGCTTTATCTGGTGCAAGCAACCATGCTTCGCGGGGAACCCTCCAATAATATTTAAAAGTGTGATATGAAATCTACCCTAGGTACCACGACAAACTCCTACAGTCACCTCTGAGAGCCCTAGGAAAAAAAGTATGGTCACCAAATCATAATCAACATATGGGGGTACATTTGACAGTTGGGATCGAATGTGTGGGTAGGTTAAATAAGCCTGAAACTCTTCCAGAGGATTTTCTATAAAAGGACCAATGCACTTCAGAAAAACTCAAACTAGGTCAAAAATTTCTAGAGGATTGGCACTAAAAGGGTCAGTGTCACTCCAAGAAGGGCTCAATTAGATTCAAAATTTTCAGAGGACTGATGCCAAATGAATCAGTATCACTTCAAAAAAAATCCCCAATACACGATCTCTCTAGTACACTTAATTAAGCTTTAGAGGGGTCTCTCCTCGGCTCTCCTTTACGCGACCTCGTGTTTAGCTCTTGTGTTAGAGGAGGCTCCCGACTATACTTATATGACAATTGGATTTGACTCTCCCTAACTCAGAATCCTATGTTTGTTTTCTAGCCTTGGAGAAATTAACTCTCCAACCTAAACCAAGGCCCTAGCCTAAAATTGTTCGTGAACCCTAGAAACAAAGTCTAGTACATTTTAAGTTTAACGCTCGTTTTAAGAAGTTGTTCTTTTTTCAAAGGATACAAAAGTGAATTTGATGTTGTTTGAGACTCTTGAAAAAATGAAACTTATAAGAAAACTGGAAAATAAAACTTTACAATAATTCTTCAAATGAAAAAGCGTTTCAAAAATAAAATGCATGAACAATCCTTCAAACCTTGAAATGCAATTTTTTCCTTTTTTGATGCAAAATGCACAATGCAAAGAAATAAAGAGACCTAACTAGAAAAATTCTAGGATTTTGATTTTATTTTTCTTTCTACCAAAGCAAGCAACATGCCTAAAGACTTGAGTGTTAGCAAGATATACTCTTTTTTTGAAAATTTTAAAGGCAAGGGATCAATAAAAAGGATAACTAACAATCAAGTTGTTTTTGTCTTTTCTGTTACTAAATGAAATGAAATGCAAACGAGAATGCAACTTTTGTTTTTCTTTTATGAACAAAGGAAAGTAAGTAAAGAAGAAGAAATAGAGTAGTCAAGAACCACAAACGCACAACAATCAAACTAGAAACTGACCCTAGTAGTTCACAACTGACCTTTCAATTAACCTAAAGAACCTTATAAAAAAGTACCAAAATAATTAAAAGTAGGATCTTTCATATGAATCAAAATTTTTAAGAGACCCATCAAATCAACAAAGACAAAATCTAATCCAATAGGCCGAGACTATCCTAAAAAACCACACCAGATCTTCCAAATTGAGAGAAAAGGTTAAAAATTCAAATTTTACACAGATCCGCGATTGTGTACACTAGGAATCACAGACATCTGCGGGTCATACAAAGAAAAATCATAGATATTTGCAATTGATCTAAAGCCAAAGCGTGGATGAACCAATAAAAAATTGAAAAATAAAAGAGCCAACTTAGAAGGAGGCTACCATAAACTTTGGACAAAGTTTCTAGATGGAAAATGATTTGAAAAGAAAGTCTAGAAAACATGAAAAGGTAAATAAAAAACAACACAAAAAACCCTAAGACTGACCCAAACTAGGAGAAGAAATCCCAAGTATGATCGTCAATTCTATTACGATATATTTATAGATTCAAATCATACATATAATGTGAAAATATTCAAACATATGAAGAAAACTAGCATGTATCAATAGATTGAAACAAATTTACACATGTATGGGGGGAAGATAAATCTTTTCTTGAAAACGGTAAAATGAGTGGTTACAACTTGACTTGAACCGTTGACACTACCTCGAATCTTCCAATGGTCCTTGAAGCATCAAATAAGCACGATGGCCATTATTTGGATGGACCAAAAGGGATAGGAACACACCCTATAGTCATAAAATGGAGAAGAAGGAGTACTGGAAAGCAAATTCCAGAACAAGGAGATGCTACTCAGAGAATGGAGGGAGATAGGGAGACTTGTAGATCCAACAACATAACTTTTCACCTTGGTTTTCCTCCACATCCATGTGCCTAAAGGTGCCTTTATACCATCCTCGAGAAGTTAAGGAGGTTTAATTACATTGAGTATGGGCCTAGGTAGGTTGGGAAACGAGCCCAACCGAAAAACCTGTTGAAATATTGTAACTGCAAAGAGTATTCTATTTATTTATTGAGTCATTATTCATTATTTATTGAAATATTGTAACTACAAAGAGTATTCTATTTATTGAGTCATTCATGGACAGATCCCGAAGGTCCATAAGGATGGGTTGTTAGAGTACTTGTGCATGTATATGCTAGATTTGGTCAGTAATGGTAACTCCGTTAGGATTTTATATCTTAGAGAATTATTTGATTCCTATGAAGATCCTTTGGATCTGTCAGAGTACCACAAGATGTTGTGATTCCAGCCTCGTGTTGAAGATTTCCAGCTTCATTATGATGTTGTTGTGATGCCAACCTCGTGCTGAAGATTTCCAACTTTGTGCTAATGTTGTTGAGATTCCAGCTTCGTGCTGAATATTTTAATCTTCATGCTGATGTTGTTGTGATGCCAGCCTCATGCTGAAGATTTATAGCATCGTGTTGATGTTGTTGAGATGCCAGCTTCATGCTGAAGATTTCCAGCCTAGTGCTAATGTTGATGATGCTCCAGCCTTCGTGATGTGATGCTGTATCTTCCTCGTGCTATTATTGATGATGATGATGTATTAGTGTTATACTAATTGATGTGATGCAGATGATGATGATGCCACTTTAGTTTCTTGCTGAAGATGATGATGATGATGCCACTTTAACTTCTCACTGAAGATGTTTATGATGATGCTTAAGCATCATGCTAAATATGTTGATGATATTACTTTAGCCTCATGCTAAAGAAGAAAATAATGTTACTTTGTCCACACGCTAAAGATGATGATTATGTTACTCTAGCTTCATGCTGATGAGGATAATGATGCTACTCCAGCTCCATGTTGCGAACGATGATGATGATAATTTGTTTTGATGATTTATAGATATGCCAGTCAGTGTTCCAGATTCTATTGATGTTGCTGCCCTCTCTCTCTCCTGATGATGTTGTAGAATACCCTTCTTGTTAAGGGGGAGTGTTGAAATATTGTAATTGTAAAGAGTATTCTATTTGTTTATTGAGTCATTATTCATTAGATCAATTCCCTTTTGTGGATTGATCGTGTAAAGCATTTTAATTGACCAAATCCCATTTTTCAGATTGGTCAAACCCTAATTGTATTATGAAAATTAATAAGTCGATCCCCATGCCTAATTAAAGTGGTTTTAATCACTAAGAAGACAAGTCGAACCTGCCCAGTGAAGAGACACCTTTCCATCACCTGCCAACCAGTATAAATAAAGGAAGCCAACACCTCATTATCTCACTCACACATTCACTCATCAAGTGCACAAGTTTGGTAGCTGCAGTTGGGAGAAGAAGGAAGAGAGAGGCACATTGCTCAGTGTTGGATATTTTCTAGTGTTTTGGTTTATTGTATTGGCACTATATTGGCTGTCTATACTAAGGAATTTTTGCTGGATTTTCTCCCACTTGAGGGTTTCCCATGATAAATGTTGTGTATCTTGTGATTTGTTTTCTCTCATTGATACTACCTATGCTATTTTTATCTAGTAAATTGGAAAGAAAACTAATAATAGCTCAAAACTTAACAAAACCCTTCTAAGAATACACAATTATTTTATTTTTTGACTTTTTTGAGGGAATCCATGAGTTTTCAACTAGCAACCTGCGGACATCTGCTAGTTGTACACATATGACCTACTGATGGCACTACAATATATGTTTTTTAAGTGACTTTGATGAGGAAAGATGGTATTTAATATTGCAAGACATGGAAAGGGTTAGACCATGTCACAAATGCATTGTGATGTGGCGATTTGTGATATAATAACCATGGTTTCTATACTTTAATATAATTTTCCATCCTTAAAATTTTCCCTTCATTAGAATATAGATTTTTCATCTTGGATAGGGAAACTTGTCATAAAATTCATCTTATCCCTACGTAGTGTAGATTTGACACATGCACCAACTTCATTGTTCTTATCTCTCCCATGCCCAGTCTCAAAATAGTTCCAAATATGTGGCACATTGTATTTTTTGTGGAACAATTTACTCAAGCATCGAAATACATGAGCATTTTTGAACTGACATGCACAACCATATGAACAAATCCAATGTCAATACATTGGCGTATCTCTCTCCTTAAAGTGATCATATCACATTTGAAATCAATGTTGTACATAATGTACATCATGAAAACTATCATCACTTACGTAGAAGTTAGACTCCTTCAATATTATCCTCCAGCTTTTACTGCTATCTCAGCCCATGCCTATGTAAATTTTAACCTTTTACAATAAATTAATGTAAACATATTCTTAATAAAAAAGGAAAATATACAATGAAACACACACACACACACACACACACACACACACACACACACACAGAGATTACACAAATTGTTTTACCATGGACACCCAAATGGGGAAAACCAACAACTTGTTTAGAGACACACCTCTAATATTCTTTATTCATCATCTTCGTTGTTTACAATATAATAAAAATATAGGATCCCATGAAATCCAAACTCCTAATCGATTGATCCATATTAGTCAACAACATTAATTCCTTAACCAAAATCATAAAACCATCAACAGAATTTATGTGCCAAAAAACCGCCCAAAAACGGATGCCAAAAACACCTTTTCTTTTTTCAGGGGCACTTCCCCCGAACCCCCACGCAGGGGAGTTATCACCCCCATGCAAACACCCTAAATAGGGGGGATCTCCCCCCCTATGATCCCCCATACAGGAGGGGCCTAACAGTCCCCCTGTAACCCCTGTATGCACCTAGCGTAATGCAAACACTACATCTAGCCATGCAAATAATATAACACATACCCAACATTCTCCCACTTGTTGTTTTCTTTGCATACAAGGGGTTACAAGGTTGCATAGTCAACAATCTAGGGAAACAATTCCCATAGATCCTCTGCACCAAGAGAACTTCTCAGTGCTCACAAATTTTGTTAATGAATCTACAACATTCTCCAAACTGTCCACCTTCAACAACAACACCTTCTTGTCTTCAACCATGTCTCTCACAAAGTGATACTGAACATCAATATGCTTTGTCTTTAAATGATATGGCGAGTTCTTTGCTAGGAATATTGCACTCTGACTATCACAATCTATCCTTATAGCTTGTTGTACCAACCCAATACCTGTATATAGTCTTTGTAACCATACTGCTTCCTTGCTTGCACGAGTGGCTTTCATGTATTCAACTTATATAGTAGAGAGTGCCACTACAGATTTCCTTTTTCTCATCCAACTGATTGCTCCTCCAAATAGGTTAAACACATACCCACTTTTATATCTTCTACGATCTAGATCTCCAACCCATTATGCATCCACAAATCCATGTATGTCCAACATTATGTCCAATACTGGTCTTCCTTGGTAGCACAATCCATAACTAGTAGTGCCACACAAATACATGAAAACCCTCTTTACTATTGTCCAATGCTCCTTCCTTGGTTTTGACATATACCTACTCAAAACTCCCACTACATGCATAATGTACAGTCTAGTACAAACTATTGCATGCATCAAACTACCAACCACATTGGCATATGAAACACATGATATGTCCTCTTCCTCTTCTTGTGTCTTGGCACACATATATACAGATAAATTTACACATATAGGAATAAGAGCCTTGACTGACTTACATTCCTGCATATTAAACCTTTGTAGTAATGTCTCGACGCATTTTCTCTTATTTAACCAAAGTTTTATGTTTTCCCGGTCTCTTTTAATTTCCATGCCTAAAATGAAATTTGTAGCACCAAGATCCTTCATGTAAAATTTAGATGGAAACTGTGGTTTCACATCCTAGATAATCTCCTTGTTGTTTCCTATCAACAACATATCATCCACATACAAGACCAAATAAATGAGATGATCATCTATTAATTTCAAATACACATAATGATCCGCTTTTCTCCTTGTGAATCCAAGTCCCAACATATAAGTATCAAATTTTTGATACCACATCCTTGGTGATTTCTTTAACCCATACATAGACTTTTTCATCTTGCATAACAACTCCTTCTTTCCCTTCACAACAAATCCTTCTCGCTGCTTCATGTAGATTTCTTCTTCCAGATCCCCATGTAGGAATGATGCCTTCATATCCATTTGTTCTACTTCAAAATCAAATGCAACAACAACAAATAAAATAAATCTAATTGAATTTAACTTGAAAACGTGAGAAATAATCTCACCAAAGTCAATTCCCTCAACTTGGGAATAGGCTTTTGCTACTAACTGAGCTTTGTATTTCTCCACTTTTCCTTTTTCATTTAGCTTCTTCTTAAACACCCATTTGTTTCCAATGGTATTTCTTCTAGTAGACAACTCCACTAGATCCCATACCTCATTCTTATCCAAGGCTGTCATTTCTTCAACCATGGCATTTTTCCTGAGTTTTCCATCCTCTGAATCCACTACCTCCCTAAAAATTGTAGGATCATCAACAGTAATTGACAAAGAAAAAATTTAATGGAAATTATGTGGAGTATACATTTTTGGTTGCCTTCTTTCCCGACTCAATCTCCTCAATACTGGAGTATGAGGATCTACTTATTCTGATTCTTGTTCTTCTATAGAGTTTGATTCATCATCCTTCACCTCAAACTCTATTTTCTATGGTTCTTCTTTCCTTGGTAGGACTTCCTGTTTGAAAACATATTTTATTTCTCTAAATACCACATCTCGGCTATACACTACCTTTTTAGTTTATGGGTTCCAAATCTTATACCCTTTCAAACCATCTTTATACCCAATAAAGATACACTTTTCATCCTTTTCTCTAGCTTACTCCTGTTTTCCTTTGGAATGTGAACATGGGCATCACAGCCAAATACCCTGACATGTGTGAGAGAAGGTTTCTTACCAGTCCATACCTTGTGTGTATTATTGTCATCCAATGCTGATGAGAGTGATCGATTGACTAGGTAACATGCAATACCCACTACCTTTTCCCAGAATTCCTGTCCTAACCCGACACCACTAAGAATGAAATTTTTTTTTCCATCAATGTTCTGTTCATCCTTTGTGAAATTCCATTCCAATGAGGTGTATATGGAGTAGTATTCTACCTTTATATACCACATTTCTTACATAATTCTTCAAATTCATTTTTGCAAAACTCTCCACCAATATCCATCCTCACCACCTTCATTCTTTTCTCTGTTTAATTTTCCACAAGAGCGTTAAACTCATTAAACCTGTCAAAGACTTCGTATTTCTTCTTGATGAAATATATCCAACTATTCCTCTAGAAGTCATCTATAAATGAGACATAGTACACAAATTTTCTAAGTGATGGAACCGATACAGGTCCAAACACATCACTATGCACCAACTGTAAAATTCCCTTTGCCCTCATTGCACCAGAGGGGAATCTTACCTGATTCTACTTACCATATACATATTGTTCACATAAATCAAAATATAGGGAGAAATTAGACATACATTCAACCATACCTTTACCATGTTGTATTCAAAATCCCTTCTCTCTGATATGCCCCAGTATTTTATGCCACAACATAGCCTTTTCCCCAAAGATTGTAGGCGCATTTTCTTCTTCAAATCTAATCTTAGGAACACTGGAACTATTACACCCATCACTAATAATGCTTCCTTGCATTTTATACAAAGTTCCAATCCAAACTCCCTTCAACAACACCATTTCTCCTCGAACCATCCTACAAGTATCTTTCTCAAACACTGTTTTTACCCCTGCATCATCCATTTTGCTTACATAAATAATTTTTTTGGCCAATCTTGGGATGTGAAAAACACCAGGAAACACTATAATCCTTCCATCCATGAGATTAAACTTGAATTTTCCTCATCCTATGCTTTTTTCTATTGAGTCATCACCTAAGAAAACATCATCTCCATCATACCTTTCATATTCACAGAACCACTCCCTGTGGGGAGTCATATGAAAGGATGAGTCCGACTCAACCATCCATGCATCATGATCTGCATCTGTGATTGATGAAGCCAAGTACAAATCCCCTCCTTCTTCCGAGGAGGTTTTTTCTTCTATAGAAGGAGCATCTTCAGATCCCTTCCCTCTCTCAACACCTTTAGATCTACATTTCTTCTTGTAGTGCCCTTCTTTTCCACATCTCCAGCATACCTTTACAATATTTCTAGGATATTTATATTTACCCGTATATTTAGATCTCCCACTTGAGGACTTAGATATATTTCTTTCTTGGTAGAATGCTCTTGTAAATAATGCATATGTGCTATGAATTTCCATATTTTCCCACCTCATCTCCTTTGACAATAAGGATGAGACCACATAATCTAAAGTTAAAGTAGTTGAATTACTTCATATGGCCAAAACCAGACTATCCCACGAGTCTGGTAAAGAGAATAATAAACTAATACACTTGTCTTCATCTGAAATTTTAATATCAATATATAATAATTGACTTTACCACAATATTGAAGGCGTTCATATGCTTTGTCACCAAGTCTCCATATTTCATCCTCAGGTTATACAACTTCTTCCATAGGAAAAAATTGTTTACCATGGACTTAGATTGATACAAAGTCCCCAAATTATCCCATAATTCCTTGGCTGTAGCTTCCCTTGACACATTTGGTAATATTGAATCTGAGAGACACAACCAGATTGTGCTCTTCTCCTTTCGATCCAGATTTTTACAGTATTATGTTGATGTTCCTGTAGGTGCAGTACATGGATCCACCACAATCCACTGATCTTTGTCTACCAATAGATCTTCCATATTGAACTTCAATAGCTCAAAACTTTTCCTATTAAATTTCTAGATCTTTATTTTTGAATTGCTCACCATTTCTTTTCACATGAAGAATCAATACCACAGATCTCTCACTATAACAAGGCTTATCAAAGACCCAAGCCAAACCATTAGCCACAAAGGCGTCCCCTTGAAGCCAATAAAAACTCTGATACCAATTGTATATTTTAACCTTGTACACTAAATTACTGCAAATAGATTCTTAATAAAAACAAAAAAGATACCATGGCACACACACACATTACACATTGTATTTTACCCTGGAAACCCAAACTGGGAAAACCAACAACCTGTTTAGAGACACACCTCTAATCTTATTTATTCACCATCTTCATTGTTTACAATACAATATACATATAGGATCCCACGACATCCAAACCCATAATCCATTGACCCAGATTAATCAACAACCCTAATTCCTTAATGAAAATTAGAAAATCCTTGGAAACAATTATGTGTTGAAAAACTGCCCAAAAATAGATGCAAAAAAACCATTTTTTTTCGAGGGCACTGCCCCCGTACCTCCACACCCCTTAGGTAGTGGGGGCCTCATAGTCCCCCCTCTAGCCCCTTTGCGTTCTTGATGCAATTAATACACTAACTCTAGATGTGCAAATAATATAACTTATACCCAACAACCTATGTGTGATATGCAACATTATGTTGACCTGATATGAATGATAATATAGGATCTAGATCTCATTTTAGGGTTTGATGGTGTAGTTCTTGGAAAAATACACAAATGAAATTATAGTACTGAGAGGAGAGGTATCCCTACATATTCTAAATTTTTCATCCTACCATTGTTCCACTTGGAGATGTTGAACATAATGTTGGGTTTTTTCCAAAAATTCCTTGATGAAATCACATACTCATACCTAGTGACATAAAAATCAGGGCATAAATACAATGGTTCCTTTTAAAACTATATGTAATATTTGTAAGTGCAATTTGAAATAATGTATTCCCTTTCAGTACAAAACACCGGCATGGACATCACCAATGTTATCTTTTTGCTTTATTTTCCATTGTCTAGTTCATAAGTAACATATTTGAAGCTTTGCATTTCAACCACCATCCTCCCAAATTTGTGGTCCTCAATTTCATGAATGCATTAGCTTAATAATGCAAATCCATTTCACCTAGAACATGTCCTTTATAAACAATATTTTTCATAATATTTTTTTCCAATGGGCATTAGAGACACGATGCTATGAAATAAGTCTCTTAATGAAATTGGTAGTAGTATGGTTGATCATTGTTGCACATGGTTAGTATGAAAAACATGATGAATGCATATATATGTGTCATAATAATAACTAAATTCTATGTGGTATCTACAACAACATGTGTTATTCTTTATGCATTTTCTAACATACCAAGGTTTTCATTTCTCAAAAGATCTTTCACCTAGGTTCAACTCCTTGTGCTCATTCTTGAATCTCTCATAGAAGTTTGTCCCTATAATGTCTAGAAAGTTCTTAATGTGGGGTTCATTTTCACTAGAACATATTATCAACTTTAAAACATCCTTTTGAATGGATGAAGGCCTAGTATATTCATGCCAAAAATCCTAGACTAGTCCCTTAACAAGTTCGATTAACTTCACATTGGAACAAGGGAACCTACCAATGAATGCCCAATAATTTGTTTGACGTGGGTTTTTGAGGATTTTTCTTCTAATATAGTACCTTCAGAGGGTTTTCACACTTCCTTTAAAAATGTTAGATGTGTGTGTGTGTGAGAAAGTGACATTTCCTTTTGGTCTTGTTTACAATCAATTCTGACAATACATAATGCATTATAGTCTTTTGAACGAGTATTATTTCTAATTCTATTAAAATCTACCTGGATATTTATAACAACATGATTATTGGTCTCTAAACTTTTAATTTATCTTATGCCTAATATTTTCCTAATAATATATAAAGTGTGTGCTTGTAACAAAGCCATAGATAATTGACTTTAGATGCATCATTTTTCGATTCAAAATAGTCTTTAATAATTTTGTTGCACATCCAATCAATATGTTGTTTAGGTAAATTGCCTTGAAGTATAAGTGGAGCACTTTCATCCACACAAAAAAATCTAGGTGTTCTTCATATCACACTAGATAAATGAGTTAAGGAAGGTAGACTTGAAGTCTGGAACCAATCACCATGACATTGTGGAAATTCAATAGGAGATTGTAGCACTTCATTCACTTGATGGTCAATATTGGAACACTAGATATGTTGGTGGTAGATGTGATGAAAATATAATTGTTCAAAATCAAATTGTACCAAAGGATCTCTTCACTAGAAGGTTGTACAAAATTCAACTGTCTAATTTCTCCCTATGTATACTTAGCATTGTAAAAAATTTCCATGTATTCTTCAACTTAATCATTGTTTGTTGATGGAACATTGGTAATAGGTCAACTTGATTTTAGAATTAGAATGAAATCCATTGGATGCATACACTTCACTCGTGGTGATGAAGTAGAGATCACTGCAACATTCATTGTGTAAGGAATTGAGGGCGTGATCGATGGATGCCTATGTTTTTCCATACCCAACTTGACTTTTAGTTTAGTTCATTAAATTTTTTAGGGGTATGATCCTTCCTATCATAATTTCTTTCTTGAATGCTTATGTTGACCATCTTCACAAGGATTGAATACACAAATAATTTTATAGAATTTGTCTTCCCAATCACACTAAACAAAAAACATTTGGAACAATAGTATTTTAGAGGAAATGTTTGTGTTTGTGTAGACAAGGCCTAGCTTTTCAAAGACAATAAGGTTGGGATTTACATTTTTTCTCTTGTATATATGCAAGAAAATGAATGAATTATTATCACACACATGTTAATAATGAACATGCATTGTTTTTACAATGGGTAAAAAATTGAGCCGTAAAACATTACTTAGTCTTTCAATCAACTACCAAGGTTCTCCGATGTCTAGTACTCAAAGTGTAAGGTAATTAGGGGGTATTTTCCCTAGGAGTTGGATATGGGTTCCATTAATATGTTTCAAATATCGTGGATGGGTCTTGAGTCCTTGACTATACTCATGGTAGAGAAACAACATCCTCAAGCCCTTGACATTGGTTGAGGAAGGGAAACACCAACCTTGTTCCATCCACATAACTTCTCATGATCGAGTGCCATGAACACATCCTTAGACCACAACATATAATCATGGATGGTTTATGGGGCATTGGCCATCATCAAAGACTAAACACAACTATCTTGGTATAATGTTGAAGTTTCTTAAGATCAAGATCCTTGAACAAGTACTCGAACCAACATGAAAGAACTTTGTAGGTGGTATTTTTCATTTGAGTGGTGTACATGTACCATGAGTAGGTTTTGTGTGCTTGAAATGTGTGTTGAAGCATAACAATGTTCAAGGGGGAAATAATGGCCTTAAGCCTTGTTGAACCTTTTTGAGATTGAGCATGATGAAAAATACATAGAAACCATGACACAATCCCTCTCTAGGGAGTCCTTAACATCCAAGTTGAATATGGGTTCTAGTGTGAGGTCTTGGCACCATGGATGGTTATTGGGTCCATGATCATAATTTGAGAAGTGAAACAATAGATTCTATCCCTAAACCTTTCCTCCTAGGCTCAAGCATCATGGATGAGTCCTTGAACCTCCACATTTGACCTCTATTGTTTATCAATTGCCTCCAAGGGTGCCATGGGTACCATCACTAGATTAGTTGTGCATGAAGAAATAGATTAGTTGTGCACCAAGAATGTGTATATAGGTATAACCAAGGTCACAAGAAGAGAGTAATGGTCCTTGTTCCATAAATTACACTTGTCAAGTTCAATCACCATGAATAATACTACTACCCATAACACTTCTAAGGATATAATGTTAAATGTGTCCTCCAATAACCACACAAGATCCTTGTATGGTATATTTAGCCTATTAGAGGGATAAATGCACCATGATTAACCCACAACACATGCCTTCAATGATAATATGTATTAGGCCCACACCATGAATCATTCTCAAGGCCATGGTCTGGGTTCTTTACCATCTAAGTGGGATACTAGCGCCTTGAGTAGGTTTTATGCATTAGAAATGGGCTTTGAGGTCTAAACATGGATATAGGAGGAAACAAGAGGATTAATACCTAAATGAACCTTCTAGATCTCAAGAACTATGGTTAGGGGAGGAAAACACTTGGGCCTTAGTCCCTAAATTCCATTTCTCAAGCTCAACTACCATGAACAACACTTGCAAACCACAACATAAACCCTCTCTATGGGGTCTTTGGCATCAAAGTTGAATATGTATGCCATTAGGATATTTTGTGCACTAAGGATGGGTCATAGGGACTTGAACATGGAGAAGGAATAAAAACAAGTTCCTTCTGATGTTGTTGTATCTTCTCAAGACTAAGAGCCTTGAATGAGTCTTTTGTAAAGGTTCTTTGCAGGTCTCCAAGTGGGATACACTTTCCATGAGTAGGTTTTGTGCACTATAAATGGGTTTGGACACCTAAATATAGTCAATGGGTGTAAATAAGGGCCTTAATCCCTAATCAAACCTTTTCGAGCTCAAGCACCATGAACAAAACCTAGACATAGCAACACAATGCCTAATTAAAAGGTTTGTTCCCTAGGAGTTGGACATGGGTTCCTTTAATATGTTTCACACAATATGGTTGGGTATCATGGCCTTAACCATAGTCGTTGTAGGGAAACAACATCCTTTGGCTCTTAGCATTGGTTAGATAAGGGAAACAACAACCTTAGACCTTAAACATAACTTCTTAGGCTCAAGCGCCATGACCACATCCTTAGAACACCACATGAGAGCATTGATGGTTTACGAGGCCTTAACAATCATCAAAGACTAAAAATAATCGTCTTAGGATCTTATTGAATATTCTCGATATTAAGAGCCTTGAATAAGTACTCAAACCAACATATAGGAACTTTGTAAGGGGCCTTTGGCCTTTGAGTGGGATACATGCACCATGAGTAGGTTTTGTGTAGTGGAAATGCATGTTAAGGAAAAAACATGGTTAGGGGGGAAGTAATGAACTTAATCCCCAATTGAACCTTATTGAGTTCAATAACCATGAATAACACTTAGAAACAATGACACAATCCCTCTCCGGGGAGTCTTCCACATAAGATTTGAATATGGGTGACATTATGAGGTCTTTCACATTATGGGTGGGTCTCAGGTCCATGACCATAGTCGGGGGGATGGATCCTCTAGCCTTAAACCTTTCTTTGTAGGCTCAAGTTTCATAGATGAGTCCTCCAACCACCACATCCCACCTTTGCTGGTTAGCAATTGCCTCCAAGGGTGCTATGGGCACCATGATTAGGTTAGTTTTTTCACAAAGAATGGGTCTAGAGGTATAACCAAGGTCACAAGACAACACCAATGGCCTTGTTCCCTAAATGGCGCTTCTTCATATCAATCTCCATGAGAAACACCTAAAATCCAGAAAAACATTGCATCTCTTGGGCATCTTTTGACTATGAGTGGTTTACAAGGGGACATCTTAATGTTTTCAGTAACACTTATGGGTCTTTTGATATTGACAATAGTAATGGAAGTATAAGAAGGGCCTTGGGAATTTAACAAAGCTTCTCAAGCTCAATCACGATGAAAGATGCATTGAAACACCACATCAGACCTTTCTGTGGGATTTTTGTCCTCTAAGAGGTATATGGTTACCATTAATTGGTTTTGGGCATTAGTGATGGGTCTAGGGGTCTAGACCATAGTAAAAAAGGAAAAAAAGGGCATTACATATGGAAATTAAAGTTATCCATTAGCTAGTTGGTATTGTAGGCTCCATTAGGTAGTTTTGCATAAAGCGGATAGGCCTAGGGGCCTTGACTATGCTCAAGAGAGAAAAATAAGTCCTAATGCTANCACATCCTTAGAACACCACATGAGAGCATTGATGGTTTACGAGGCCTTAACAATCATCAAAGACTAAAAATAATCGTCTTAGGATCTTATTGAATATTCTCGATATTAAGAGCCTTGAATAAGTACTCAAACCAACATATAGGAACTTTGTAAGGGGCCTTTGGCCTTTGAGTGGGATACATGCACCATGAGTAGGTTTTGTGTAGTGGAAATGCATGTTAAGGAAAAAACATGGTTAGGGGGGAAGTAATGAACTTAATCCCCAATTGAACCTTATTGAGTTCAATAACCATGAATAACACTTAGAAACAATGACACAATCCCTCTCCGGGGAGTCTTCCACATAAGATTTGAATATGGGTGACATTATGAGGTCTTTCACATTATGGGTGGGTCTCAGGTCCATGACCATAGTCGGGGGGATGGATCCTCTAGCCTTAAACCTTTCTTTGTAGGCTCAAGTTTCATAGATGAGTCCTCCAACCACCACATCCCACCTTTGCTGGTTAGCAATTGCCTCCAAGGGTGCTATGGGCACCATGATTAGGTTAGTTTTTTCACAAAGAATGGGTCTAGAGGTATAACCAAGGTCACAAGACAACACCAATGGCCTTGTTCCCTAAATGGCGCTTCTTCATATCAATCTCCATGAGAAACACCTAAAATCCAGAAAAACATTGCATCTCTTGGGCATCTTTTGACTATGAGTGGTTTACAAGGGGACATCTTAATGTTTTCAGTAACACTTATGGGTCTTTTGATATTGACAATAGTAATGGAAGTATAAGAAGGGCCTTGGGAATTTAACAAAGCTTCTCAAGCTCAATCACGATGAAAGATGCATTGAAACACCACATCAGACCTTTCTGTGGGATTTTTGTCCTCTAAGAGGTATATGGTTACCATTAATTGGTTTTGGGCATTAGTGATGGGTCTAGGGGTCTAGACCATAGTAAAAAAGGAAAAAAAGGGCATTACATATGGAAATTAAAGTTATCCATTAGCTAGTTGGTATTGTAGGCTCCATTAGGTAGTTTTGCATAAAGCGGATAGGCCTAGGGGCCTTGACTATGCTCAAGAGAGAAAAATAAGTCCTAATGCTAAATATTTCCTTTTGAAACAAAAGCAATAAAATAGGTCTTAATGCTAAAGGAGAGGGACTTTTTGCACAATTATGAATTTATGTTGGATTCTTTAATTTAGATTCATTGAAATACTTGGTAGGCTTCATAAAAAAAAACACATCCATTTTTCAAACTCCGTGCTCTTATCAATATGTGATCCACATATTCATTGTTGATGAAACTACACATACTTGTAGAGATTTGTATGCTCTCTCTCTCTCTCTCTCTCTCTCTCTCTCTCTCTCTCTCTCTCTCTCTATATATATATATATATATATTGTTTTCTATTATTTTATTGATTTCCATTGATAAGTATATTGTAATTCTAAAATATAAAGATTTTTAATTTTATTTTTAGCCTAAATTTTTTATTGTGTGGCCCATGTGGGAAACAAATTAAATGGTGCACAAATATAGATAGAGACTTACACACTTAAAAAAAAAAACTTGACACACTTACGTTAAGACCCTCAAACACAGTCTTAAAACTTGACCTCCTAATTCTAGGACTTCATTGACTTTATTAATTTAAAATAATATAAAATTAATATTAAAAAATATGGAAAAATAATAACCCATAAGAATGGATTGTTATCTACAAGCTTACAAATTTCAAGTGTACAATTTTGTTTCAAGAATTGACATCTTAACATGAACATATGCATTATATTTTAAAGGAAAAGTAACATACCTATGTTAGAAGAACACAATTTTTTCTAGGTTATATCAATTTTCCATAAACAAAAATTATATATTAAAAGAAAAGTAACATACCTATATTAGAAGAACACAAAGTTTTTTAGGTTATACCAATTTCCCATAAATAAAAATTATATATTCCATATATTTTCTAAGTTTCATTTTTTAAAGGGTACTCTAATAAATTGTGCATGTACTTCTAATAATTTTTCCTAGTCAATAGATTGATATTTTCCCATATTTCCAATACAACTAATATATTATGAAAGAAAAATTACACCAACCTAAATTTCTCATAAAAACTTTTTCTATTTAAGATTAACATTTAAATTATTTAAAATTATTTTTAATAAATTACATTATTAATATTTAAAACATCTTCATATAATATTAACTCAATTTATTTTATTTATCAATAAAATATATTCTTTCCAAATTATGAAAATAAAACTTAATATTAATATTTTTAGATTCATTTTCTTACTTTAAAGTTCAATTTTTAAATTAAAAATAAATATCATCACAATTCATCGCATTTTGAAGACGAAGACCTTATCCAATTGCTAGATGGGATTTTTTTCAAATTTTAAACATTGAAAATATTGGTTGAAGAATTCTGATAGGGATTTTTTTTTTCAATATTAAAAACAAAATTAAGGTAAAAACTCAACAATTTTGAGATGGATGATATTTTTTATTTATATGGTTTTTTTTTTAAATATTAAACATCATAAAATTAAGGTTAGAACTCAACAATTTTGAGATGAGATGGATGATTTTTCCACATGCCTTTTTTTTTAATATTAAGCATAAAATTAAGGTTAGAACTCAACAATTTTGAGATGGATGATCTTTCCACTTATATGCCTTCTTAATGCGCCTTCTTAAAGAGTTGTAAAATTGTTTAAGGGAGCAACATAATGCTTTATCAAAGTTTATATTATATTATATGTATATAAATAGTAATGAGAATGAGTATTAATTTTGTTTTATAAGTTTGCATAAGAAATGAAAAGGCTAAAAGGCTTCTCAATGGAAATATCTGACCATCTCAGAATAGAGAAGTAATTTATGTATGTTCTGTAGTATATTCCTTTTCTTATGTATATGTATCTTTTTTCAATAGAAAATTTATTAAAAGATATATTATAATATATATATATATATTTTTAATAAAAAATTGTTAAAAAATATATTATAATATTTTTTTTTTTACATCACCTGAGATCGAGACTAATCCGACCCACTTGGATCCACAAAATACTTCCCAAAATAAAAACCTATCTTCCTTTTCTTATTTATATGTATAAAACATAATTAGATAAAATTCCTATTTAATACAAGGATTAAATAATTGTACTTAAAATTTTAATAGAAATTATATATTATTATTTGTTATTTGGTGTAAGAGTTTTATTAAATCGGGAAAGTAATATTATTGTTTTTGTTTATTTGAGTTTATAGAAAATTTTAAAGAGATATTAGTAGTGTTTATTTAAAGATGTAATTATATTTATATTGTAAAAATTTTTGAATTTTTTTAAAAGTCATTAAAACAATATATTAATTAAAAAATTAATATATAGCTTATTAATATTAAATTAAAATGAGAAAGATAATAATAATTTCTCTCCACCACTCAAACTAAACCAAATTAACTTAAACACTTTAATAATAAATAATATAATAATTTTTTAACTTTTATANTATTATATTTTTAAAACAGACATAAAACTATTTATATTACAATAATGTACTTGCACTTTAAAATATTAAAATGATATAATAAATATTAAATTGAAGAACGCTATTTTTTTTCAAAACTTTAAATCCATTATAGTGAATAAATTTATTTTTATATTATATAAATAAATATTAATAAATATAATTATTATAAAAAATTTAATATGTAGGATATGATATGGTTGTAGGTTAAACTTTTTATAAAATGATATTTAAATCCATTAAAGTGAATAAATTTATTTTTATATTATATAAATAAATATTAATAAATATAATTATTATAAAAAATTTAATATGTAGGATATGATATGGTTGTAGGTTAAATTTTTTATAAAATGATAATTTTTTGGAGAATAATTGTTTGAGAGATTATTAAATTAATAGATTTAAGTGATTATTTTTGTATAATTAGAATGCCAAATTTTTTTTACCATATAAAATCCATTAATACATTAAAAATAAATTAAAAAAAAATAAAAATTCATGTAAATTTATATCATCAAATTCCATAAAATATTATTACATTTTTCTTCACATGGTTATCACCATTACACATTGAATCGCCATGATGCTCAAGACCACTAAAATTAAGCCTCATCTTTATTTCATGAAAACAACCGTAATATACATCAGCCTTTTTGATCAAAACAATTCATCACATGGCACGATAGATCTAACTTCTTGTTTGACAAGTTTACATACAACACTAACTTCTTCAATACTTCAGCACACCCAAAGTTGTACGTCTCAATGCTTACTTGTGTGTGAGTTAGCTGGATTTCAACCTAAATGTATTGTTAATATTTAGAGCATCCTCATATAATATTAACTCAACTTATTTTATTTATTAATAAAGTATATATTCCCTGTAAATTATGAAGGTAGAATTTAATATAAATTATTATTTTTACTTATTTTTTTTATTTTAAAAGTTTAAATTTTTAAATTAAAAATAAATGTTATTAAAAGCTATTTACATTTTGGGTAGTTGTTAGTGACAAAATAGACTGGTTCTAGGGTTACAACTTTAGTAGTGAGAATAATGGTTACCAGAGGGGGAGGGAGTGAGACTCCCTCCTACAAGCAGGTGGTGGTGGACAGAGGGAAAAATCCATGCAGCGTAGGGTTTAAGGAACCTTTTACACGAACCTCGGGATCAGGGCCAGAGCACCATAAAGAGGACAACCAGGGAAAAAAAAAACGAGTGGGGGAGGAGACCAGGGAGGCCCGAAGTAGTACGCTAGAAACGACAAACCCTAGTGGGGGAGGAGGGAACAACCCATGCAAACCAAAGACAACGTTAATCCCAAAGGTTATTCTAGAAGATTCCTAGACCCAACTCTTCAGGGATCAGATGAAGACACACGCCCTGATATTTAAGTTTTTGGGTCTGTGGCCTACATAAAAGACCCTGCACAGCTGGATAAAATACCAATGGAAGCCGAGTGGAGAAGTAGACCTTCACCTGGGATTGAAAGGATTTTTTACTGCAGTATTCATGAGCTTAGAATATAGAGATAAAATCTTTGAGGGGGGACCGTATTTCCATGCCTCAGTGGGATTGTACATGCGACCTTGGAAGGAAAAATTCTCCCCAGAAAAGGAGACCTTTAAAAGCGTCCCAGTCTGACTCAGGATTTATTCCCTCCCGCTAGATCACTGACTACTATCCACCTTCGAATCCATAGGGAACAAGATGGGGAAATATGTCAAGATGTCTGATGCAACATTAAAAGGGAAGTATACATCCTATGTGAGAATCTGTATAGAGATGGATGTCTCAGGGGCACTCCCAGAGGCAATCAGTCTGGAGTTCAGGGATGAGGAATGGATCCAAAACATAGACTATGAACAGATCCCATTTCTATGTAGAAGGTGTCATGAACATAGGCACTTACTAAGATAATGCCCATTAAGCAAAAAATCAGAACAAGAAAACTCAAAACAACAACAAGATGAGGACGGGCTTGTTAGGACAAACTACAAAGGCAGAGGAAATAAGAGACAAGGAAATCCCCCCACAATGAGCAAGCCCGAAGCAAGGAATAGAGCTAAAGGACGGGGAAATCCAAAACAAGGGGAAGAGGAGGAACAAAAAATGCAAAAGGAAAGGGAGACAAACTAACATGAAACAAATAAGACCACAGAGAGTCGAAACTCTCAAGGAAATCACGGGCACAACAAGAGCACAATCAACGAAGGCGTCAGAGACACATATACCCCAATGCAGGAGGTCGTTGATGATTCAGAAATGACACCAAGCGAGGTTGGAACATAAGACCCAGACCTAAGAGATATCATGGAAAGGGAAGGGACAAACCTCCCGAATATACTGGAACAATGGAAAAAAAAAGGAGTCGACAATATACCAACAGAGAAATTGGATCGTATCCAATACCTATTCCTTTTGAGAGAGGAAGAAAAAACCAGAGGAATCAAGCGCATGAATGGAGAAATAGGAAACTTGGGTATCAAAACAGGAGAAGGTCAGCCACAACACTCACCAAAGTAGGCAAGACGAAAGAAAGGGAGAAAATCAAACAACGTAGCCCTACATGAATTATGAGTGCTTCTGATAATTTCATGTAAGATCAAAAAGCTCTTTCCCAACTCCCCCCCACATGTTTAAATGAAAGTTATTACTTGGAACATAAGGGGCCTGAACAACCCTAGAAAACAACGAATCCTTAAAAATACACTGAAGATGGAACAACCAGATATATTCTTCATTCAATAGACAAAATGTAATATAGACATAATGGAAATAATAAGTAAGACGTATTGGAATAAGTACAAGTTTATGACTATAGAGAGTCAAAATAGGGCGGGAGGCATACTCACCATGTAGAACCCACAATCAATGAATCTACTCTCTGCTGAAGCCACTAGGTACACATTATCTGCAAAAATGTAAGTGATAGGGAACATAGAGGAGGTCTTATGTACAAATGTATATGGACCCTAGATATTGGAGGATAAAAGAAGAATGCTCCTAGACCTAGAAAATCTAAAGGAGCGGAATAGTAACATCCATTGGATTCTGGCTGGGGAATTCAACATTATAACTACTCTGGATGAGAAAAAAGGGGGAAATCGGAGATTGGACAGAGATGCGGAAGAATTCACAACCTTCATTGAAAAAATGAAGCTAGTGGACATTAGGACTAGTAATGGGAAATTTACTTGGAACAACAAAATACATTCACAACACTATGTGGCCACGAGGCTAGACAGATTCCTAGTATCAGAATCCATCATTCTATACAATTTAGCACTGGAAGACATCATCCTCCCCTGGGGGGGATCAGACCACTGGCTGGTGGGATTGGAGGAAAATTTTCAGACAACACCAAAGAACATGCCTTTCAGATTCGAGAAATTCTGGATCAGCGACCCAACCTTCAAGGAGAACTTCAAAGCTTGGTGGCAAGAGGATATCCCATAACAAGGGACAAAGATGTTTAGACTTCAGAAAAAACTCAAGTACATAAAGAAAAAACTCAAGAAGTGGAACAAAGTAGTTTTTGGAAACAGAGACTAGGAAAAAAAACTGATAGAGGTAAGAATGGAAGAGCTACATGAGAAATGCATCCAAGAAGGCTACACCGAGGAGAGGAAAAAGGAGGAGAACCAACTACTCCAGGATTGGGAAGAAAGATGTAAGAAAGAAGAGACCCTATGGAGACAAAAGTACAGAATTCAGTGGCTTAAGGAAGGGGAGAGAAATACCAAGTTCTTCCACAGATCCACTATAGCGAGAAGATCTCATAACACAATTTTGAATATCTGGGATCAGGACGAGATAGAGAGAGAGTCCCACCAGGACATTGAAAACACTCTAGTCAAACACTTCCACGGGATAGCCAAAGAACCCAACCGAGATAGGACCGAAGTAGTCTAGAGGATAGTAGGGCACATCCCTAAGTTGGTAACAAAGGAACACGATGTCAACCTTTGCAAACCCATAACAAAGGAATAAGTAGACTAAGTGATCCAGGAGATGCCAAATGGAAAGGCCCCAGGCCCAGATGGCTTCACAGTGGAATTTTTTAAAGCTTGTTGGGATGTGGTTAAGCATGATATCTATGGTATAGTGGAGGACTCCAGATGCTCAACCTCAATCCTAAAGTCCTTGAACGCTACGATGATCACTCTGATCCCTAAATAAAATGAAGCCATAACTCTGGACCGCTATCGACTGATAGCCTTGTGCAATGTTGTGTATAAGATAATCTCAAAAGTAATAGCTAATAGATTGAAACCTCTTCTCCCAACTTTGATCTCACAGGAATAGGTAGGCTTCGTGGAGGGGAGACAGATTCCGGACAACATCATACAAGCCCATGAAATAATACATACCCTAAAAAAGTAAAAAGAAAGAGGGGATGTTAATCTAGTTGGAATTGGCAAAGGCTTACAACAAAATAAGCTAGAACTATATGGAGAAAACGATGGAAGCATTTGGTTTTGACTAACACTAGATTAAATGGGTCATTAACCTAGTCTCTACAATGAGCTTCTCGCTTCTAGTAAATGGAGCTCCAGCCAAGCCGTTCTACCCATCTAGGGGTATAAGAAAAGGGGATCCTCTATCCCCTTTCTTGTTCATTTTAATGATGGAAGGGATAAGTAGCAACATAAAGAAAGAAATGACTGAAGGAGAAATCAAAGGTTTAAAATCGTTCAAAGACTTCCCAACCTCAACACACCAATAGTTCGTGGACGATACCTTGCTCCATGGAATCCCCACGGTCAAGGAAGAAAAGGCATACAATTTTTTTTTAGAAGAGTTTGGAGAGGCCTCGGGGGATGAAATAAACCACTCTAAATCCATGATATACTTCTTCAACACAAATCCTGTAATCCAAAGGAACTTGGCCAACATATTGGGGTTTGAGCAAAAAACACTCCCAACAAAGTACTTGGGGGTGCCCCTGATAGACATGGCGTGTAGAAACATAACGTGAGAAGGATTCATCAATAAGCTGAAAGAGAGGGTAAATAATTGGACTTACAGAACTCTAAACCTAGCAGGACGATTAATCCTTACTAAAGATTTCCTACAAGCAATCCCGATGTATCTTATGTTGGTGTTTCCGTCTCCAAAAGTCATCCTACAAAAAATTAGAGCAATCCAGAGAGACTTCATATGGAGAGGAGCCAAGGACAAAAATAAATGGGCCCTGGTGGCATGGGGCAAAGTGTGCAGACCAAAGAACAAAGGGGGCCTCATATTACAAGACCAACAGGTCACCAATGAGGCATACAGGGAAAAACTGTGGTGGAGATGGGTAAAGGAAAGCTCGGTGCCATGAGATAAACTGTGGAAAGCAAAATATGCCCCAGAGGCCAACCCCCAAAAGAGGATCAGGTTCATGGGCACAAGGGAAGGGTCAACCATCTGGAATCTTGCATGGAGGAATAAAAATTGGATATAGAGCCACAACTTTTGGGAAAGTAGGAATGAGAGAACATTGAGATTCTGGGAGGATGCTTGGAAACAGGAACCCAGAATGGAAAACCAGGACGGAGAGGTTATCGAGCAAGATATGATTCGGCAAGTGAAAATGAAAGTACATCAGTACTGGAAACAAAGGGAGGAGAATGCTAGATGGAGAATTTGGGACAAAATCAACCCACAAAATAGAGCTCAGGGAGACCCTGTGATGCATGAGATTGAGGAGGAATTGGGTAAAAGGAAAATTGGGGTCTTGGAAGAGGAGGACCAATTAAGGTGGGGAAGGAAAAATGGAGGGGCATTCAATCTAAAAGAGGCTGGACACTACATAGCATGACATGACCAAGAAAACCCGAAACCACACTAGGAGAGGATTTGGGAGGGCCCTTAATGGCTAAAGATTAAAGTGTTCGAATGGTTAATCCTACACAAGAAGATACTGACCTGGGAGAACCTAATAAAAATAGGATTCATTGGATCCTCACGGTGTCATCTGTGTGAGGTCCAATAAGAATCGATAGATCATCTCCTAGACGAGTGCAACTATACAACTGATATCTGGGATCATCGGCCTCCAGGACAAGTACGGGACCGAGAGTGTCCAGATACAATGCAAGCAGGGACAAAAACAAGGAACAGGGAAGAGATCGCAACATAATGGCCTGCCTGACCTTACCAGCCATTAAATAAGGTCATGCTCATCACCTCAGGCTAAAATTAGTAGGAGGTATAGGCCCTTAGAAGAGGGAATGTTATAAGAAGAAGAGCTGTAGACAATGCCGCAACCAGACGACGTTAGATAGTAGTGAAAATTATAGTTTCAAGAGCAGGCTAGTTAAGGAGAGATGCATAGTGAGGCACCGAGAGAAAGGGAAAAGTAGAGATTCAGGTAGGTAGAGAGACATGGCGTGCTTGAAACATACCCAGAGAAACAGAAGCCCCCAGGGGAAGGATATCCCAGAAAGCTCGAGGCACTTGACTAGAATTGAGCAGGCTGCGAGAGGGGCTGAGAACATGTTCCATACGATGGTCTCGCCGAAAGGGAAGGGAACAATCAATAAGTGGAAGGAAGAAATCAAGGAGAAGTAGAGCGGTAAATAGTGGGGGGAGGTTGCGCAGGAGGTAGAATGGATAACAGATCTGGGGGCTACCCGTCCGAGGGAGACCCTCTACCATAGAACGATGGAGACGACATGGTTTACCAAAATGTCGATAGGGAAATTAAACTCTGATCAGGAGGAGGCACGCCAGGAAGACCACCGAGAGATTAAAACTATGCTGGACGAAATTCATCGGTGTATCAACGAGATGGAAACTATTGTCAAGATGTTAGTGGAGGTTGAAAAGGACCAGAAAAGTAAACAAGAGTAGTTGGCTGCACAATTCCATCTGTACCTGAGATACGTCCACCACATGGACATAACACCCGCGAATGGCCAAGGAGGACTGGTCCAGATTAGAAGAACCATAACTATCTACCCAAAGGAGGACAACAAAGGCCAAGCAGGTGGGGGGAAGGACCACTCCCAGGTGCTCTAGCGAATTTTAGTATTCTGTCTGTAATGTCTTTTGTCTTTAATGACAGTGATGCACAGGAAGTAGTAGGGTGTAGTATAAATTGTCGCAGGCTTTGGTAGTATCAGTTGAGTGGTTAGTTAGCTCTATATTTTTTTGGCTATGCTTCTCATACTTTAAAAAGGGAGGTCTGGTCTGGTTTCCAATTTTGGCAGACCAGTTATCTCTAGGATTTTTATTAAAAACCAACAGTAAGGGTCCCCTGGTCTTGTTTCCTTTAGACAGACCATGATCTGCATTTTGTATCATATTTTCTACAATAATATAACGTTCTACTCTAACTTACAAAAACACAAAAAAAAACTTATTTTCATTTTGAGAACTAAGATCCTATCTCATTCATGAATGGTAATTTTATCAAATTTTAAACTTTGAAAATATTGGTAGAAGAAATTTTAAACTTAAAAAGAATTGTGCTCAGATAATTGGTAATTTGATAATGTTGAGCACAAGATCAAAATTTGAACTCAACGATTTTTTTATTTTGTTAGAAATATTGAACTTCTATATTTAAAATGAGTGACCTTTCCACTTATATGCCTTAATAGAGTTTTGTAAAATTATTTAAAATGAATGACCTTTCCACTTTCCACTTATATGCCTTGTAATAGTTTTATAAAATTATTTAGAATGAATAACCTTTCCACTTATATGCCTTGCAAGAGTTTTGTAAAATTATTTTAAAAGGTAAAAGATTACTTTATCAAAGTTTATATTCATATTATATCTATATAAATAATTTAAGGAGAATTAGTAGTGCTTTTGTTTTACCATTTTGCATAAGAAATATATATATATATATATTAAAAATCTTAATTATATAAATATTAAATAATTGTATTTAGAAAATTTAATAGAGATTATATATTATTATTAGCTATTTAATATAAGAGTTTTATTTAATAAAGGGAAAATGACATTATTATGTTTTATTAACTTGAAATGGTAGAAAATTCTATTTATTTAAAAATGTAATTATATTTATAATGTAAAATTTTTGAAATATTTTATAAAGTCATTACAATAATATATTTGTTAAGAGTTTAATATATTATTTATGGAAATTAAATTTAAATAAGAAAGATAATGATAATTTCTTTTAATTATTCAAATTAAACCAAATTAACTTAAACACTTTAATAATAACTAACATAATAATCTTTTAACTTTTGTAATATTTTAAAACCTAATTATCACAATTTTTTAAAACAAACATTAAACTATAATTATGTACTTGCACTTTAACATCTTAAGAAACTATTAATAAAAGACTACATCAACAATTTTAAATATCAAAACATTATATATTTATATATATGATTGATCACAATTTATAATTTTTATTAATTTTTTTATTATCTATGTTTTATGTTTATGGTGCAATTTATGAAAATTTTAATCAATAAATTATAAAATGATTGAATATCAAAATGATGAATCTTTTTTTTTCAAAAAATTAAATCCATTAAATTGTGAATAATTTTTTTCACAGTGTATGTTTTTGATGTGCTTTTGGATTATACAATGTCATAATTGGAAAATTGAAAATGACTCCCATCATAGAAAGCTTAAATGGTAAATTTATTTTTTATATTCTATAAACAAATATTAATAAATTTGATTATCATTAAAAGTTAAATAATATATTATCATGTTAATGTAAACATTTTACATTTTTAATCTTTTTCTAAACACGTTTTTTCAACCAATTTAACCTAAAATCAGATGAAAATTTTATAAACAATTTCCATTGGAAATTTAGATGATACCATTGAATTCTCTAAATCGCACCGGATGAAAAATTTATAAACAACTCCCATTGCAAATTTAGATGATACCATTGAATTCTCTAAGTCGCACCATTTAAAATGCAATAAAACCGTTATCTCAACGTTGTCATTATACTCTAGACCAATCATATTGAACTTCATCTTTATTTTATCAAAACAACCGTCAGATACAGCAGCCTTTTTGATCCAAACAATTCATCATATGGAACGTTAGATCTCAACCAAGTTGTTTGACAAGTTCACATGCCACACTAACTTCTTCAATACTTCAGTAGGCCCAAACCTGAACGTCTCAATGCTTCCTGGTGTGTGACTTAGCTGGATTTCAACCTCTGCTATACTTGGGAAAGAAACAAGCTTACTTCGAAAATAGATAAAAACATTGGTACCTTGCCAGAAAGAAATCTTGAAGTTCATTACGGTAAGTTCGAGTACATGTCAATCTCTCTTTCACAATTATTTGGGACAGAGATCCCGGAGTTCACTTCATTTGCAGAGAATATCTTGGACCGACATTGAAATGTGGCTGCCACAATATTTTACACAGAGCGAATGCAACCAGACTTCAATAAAATTATCTTATCAATCTTCACTTCTACTACGACAGTGTATTCAACTGCATTACCTCCTGAATAATTCGTGTCGTAGAGTTGTATTCAGTGGCGCCCCCACGCCTTTCCTCTACCAATCTTCACAGCCATTACAAAAATCAAAACACACTGTTCAGAACTGCTGAGAAGCAAAGCACGCAGTGGGCATTCATAATCCACAATATTCAAACTTTCCAGATAAGATAAATCATAACACAAATTAATGAGCAGCAACACGAGAATAGTATTGAAAATTCGTGTCTGGAGCTATGGAGGATGCGCGTACCTTGGTTCCATCAGGTAAAAGGGATTGCAGGACTTCGAAACGGGTATTAACCTCCTGTACCTGCCAATCCAAATTAATTCTCAGGCACCAATCTTGCATTGAATAAGCGTTAGTTTCCATTGTTTGTCTAATAACCTCATGAATGCAAAGGAAACGCTATTATATTTAGTTGCAATAAACCGATACCCAGTAATTTATCAGATCAAAAAATTCCTTCACCATCTCAGCTCTCATTTTCAGTGTTAGTTTCAGAAGGTATCTAATCACACAGCCAAAAAACTCACTCAGGTACAGGATGAGAGAAAAAATACATCTTTGAACTTTACAAGGTTTTCGGGTTCTTTACCTCAATATCACCAAGGCTTTCGACCTGTTCTAGCTGCTGGTTTTGTTCTATATTCACTTCAATTTCCAGAAGGCCACTCTGTTACATTAAAATATGTATATATCAGTGTTG